>ML821670.1:108120-130293 GCA_009831015.1 Picea engelmannii
GCTCCAATTCCTTTCTATACATAGCATGCATCATCATAGTCACAATTACATTAGTTGTAATATTAAACCAAATGCATGTATCATAACATTCAAATTCATAAAACATCTTCAAAATGTCCTAGCATATCTTCATGCACTTCATCGCATTATCCTCAAATGTTTCCACAAGTGAAACATAAACAGATTTCGATTGTATATTCAACAATACAATCCTTATCACTATGGTGTCAAAACAGTTACTTTTATTAGTAAATCAGTTTTCTAACCCAAGAGAAAACATAATAATCAACAAGGAAGAATTGAGGACTCTCCCCTTCTTCCAACTATTTCTACACTGCCTGGGACTTTTCAGCCCAGTTGAGTTATCTCTAAGGCCTCACTGCCTTTTCTTAATCATGTCTTCAACCAAGCCTAATCAGTTAAACGTACTCATTTATTCATTTAATCGCACTCGTGGAGTTTACTTTCCTTTTACCAACTATATCGGTTTCCACAACTGCTCTTTTAATCCTACGACTCTATTAAATAATTTAGGGTTCTTAGGGTGAGGAAGTGTTCCTCCTTTTCTCCCCCTTTACTTATGCAATCTACTTTTTATTGTGATATTTCTTCTCTTTTCCTGAGTAGCCTTGGTTAGGCCTCACCCTAACCCTTTTTGGAATACAACAACATGCTTTAATAACAAACTTTTTGTTTATAATGGATCATGCACCTATGCATCCATCACATTAACATTTGGTTATCAGGATGGTCAATATTCATTTATTAGTCTTCTACTCATTACGTGATGTTTTTCAAAATGTAATACAAGATTATGGCATATATATAAACTTGTGGCTTACTTCTTGATTCTCAGAAGTCGTTAAGGTTGTGACTTCGTTTTCCTGAAAGAGTCTTCACACAGTTCCTCCACAGGGAATTCCTTTGGCATGCAACTTCCTTATTGCATATCCATCACTATCTGTGCTAGACTCGACCTTGAGTTAGCTTTTATCTGTTTACCAAACATTCCTTAAGGAATATAAACATGCATCTTTGTCATGTACCTAATTAAGTATCCATACATATTCTGGTTTTGTTAACTTACATCCATGAGGTATTTAACCATACTCATAATCCTGAGCCTGCATGTAGCTGTCATAGGTATATTTCACAACCCACATACATCTTTTACCTTTAAGATCAATCGGATTGTTCACAATCCTTCTCATGTGATTTTCAAGGCATAATAATTTTCTTGTTATTATGACAACATAGCATCTTTGCTCATTTACCCTTTTTATCTAATTATATTAGTATTCCCTGAGGAAAGGGAATACATTCCCCTCAAGCTATTACTTGGAACAAAACTTTCATGACTCTTCAGAATGGAGTCAGCCATGCATCCATAGTATTTGTTTAATCTGGACAAGAGTGATTCTTGTTTTATATTTCCCTCATCAGGGCAACCATATGGTGCCACTACCTACAACTATACTCTTTCATCATACATGTGCATCATTTTCATGTTTAGTATCATTCATACCTAACTGGTATCGATATCAGGCTTCATATTAAGAATCTTCACAATGCATTAAAGCCATTCACTTAAACACAACTAAGTATTCATCATGCTATCTTATTGATTACACCCTTTCCATGTCATTCACACACATGGACATATCCAGCTTCTATATCCTTTTTCCAAGGATCTTCCAAGCATCCTTATGATCATGTATACACATTCGTGTATATATAGGTGCATCTATTACACCTTTTTACCTAATGCATTCATTTGATAGTTTAATTTCATCATTAGTGTCCTTTAGTTTGAGATTTCAGTCACTTACAGGACTAATCTCACAGTCATACCTCGTGTTGATGTTGCCTTCGTTCATGGCTATTACGAACCAGGGTCACTTTCCTCTTTATGCGACAACGTCTTAGCAAGAAAACCTCCTTGCCTTGGCGTCCATAGGGTCTTGCCCATCTCACTTTTCTCTGGTCACGAGGAGTTATATACTTCAATTTTAATATAAGGAAGTAACTATAACTGCCAAGGATCCTACTGGATCCTATCAGATTCCTTTTAAGCCCACAAAGATATTAACTATTATACAATCCACCCTCATCAGTGCCTGAAGTTCCAACTGCTCATGCTTAGAAGCAGTGTTACGAACACCAGGTCATCCATCCTTTGTGCTTCAGCTGTCCTTGACAGAACCTTGCCACCTTCAGCTATCCACATTCAATTCTTATTATAAATGTTAATTAGCATATCCCTACTCTGATAAGAGTAGTTATCACTTTGACAAAGGGATAAATAAATTCTTCTACTGAAATTCAACGAGAATTCCCAAAATCATAGGTTCAATCTGCATTCCTTCTCCTCAAGGAGTAACTGAAGATAACAATATCTCCTTACGTGACTCGTACATGAGCCCAAGAAGGCCAAATGTTGTAACCATGCTCTGATAAATAGGGTAGGGTAGTATGCCCTCTCCCTTAAAATTTTCTAAAGAAAATCACGCAACTCTTTCATGAGCCCAAGCAAGCCAAGTGTTGTAACCATGCTCTGATACATAGGGTAGGGTAGTATGCCCTCTCCCTTAAAATTTTCTAAGAAAGAAAATCATGTGACTCTTTCATGATCCCAAGCAGGCCAAGTGTTGTAACCATGCTCTGATACCATTTTTTAACACACCCACATTGGGCATAAAAAAAAAATCAATTTTCTTAAAGGATAGGAACTCCAATCATGGTTCCTAATTCGAAAGGTCAGGGAACCAGTCCGACCTCTTGGTCAAGGATCATTCTTAAATATGTTGAGCTGGAGCAGCTCTTCGATTCCCTACTGGAATATCACGAACAATCCACAGGTCCTTTCTATGAAACTCCGCCTATGTGACTAAGCACCAAGCGCGAGCCTCTACTCCACGCGACCACGACTATGACCACATGCCTATGAAAAAAGGTGCGTCGCAATCTCATGTATTAAGATTTTGTGAATGAGCCACCTCGATTCTCCCAATAGTCAATTCCCGACAGGATCTTAGCACTGGCTAGCTCCTCTCGTATCTTCCTCCACATGAACACCACCCGTGACCACCCGGATGAGCCCAAAAGGCGTGTCACGTTTCACAACTTCGCATGTCGGAACTTTGACGTATGAGCCACCCCTGACTCCCCAACTCTTGAGCTCTGAAAAGGGGCTTAACGGCCGTTAGCTCCCTTCGCTCACGTGACCATTCCCATGACCACATGATTAACCTAAATGGCACGTCGCATTTCATGATTCCGGGACTTTCGATGCAAGATGCCCCAACTCCTCCAACACTCGAGCTCCGAAAAGGGCTAACGCTCCTTAGCTCCTCCTTTGGTCTCCATCCATGTGACCATTCACTATGACCCAGGGCCTAACTCTAAAGTGCATTAGAACTTCGCGTATCGCGAGTTCTCACTGCTTCCCTCTTTGACCTTTCCCTCCTGCGAGTCAGCGAAATGTTGATCTCTCACCACACGTCCCTCCCAATGGACGGTTCTGATGACGTCGGAATGATCAACGACTATGATCTATTCGGGACGATCAACGACTATGATCTTTTCGGGAATATCAACAACTGTGATATTTTCATGAGTTTTCACTTCGCGAATTCCCCCGACTCTACTCTTTGACTTCTTCAAGTCGCAAGTCAGCGAAATGTTGAGATTTCGCCACGTGTCCTCCTTGATGGAAAACTACGATCAAATCACGATTTTTCACATCGTGAGTTTGAACAGTATGTTCTTTGACCTTTTTTCTCTGTGAGTCAACGAAATACTGAGCTCTCACCATGTGTCCCTTCTGATGGACAACTCTGATGATTTCAGAACTTGTCTCGTGCACCTTCCTCCAGATCCAACGACTGTTGGTCCATGCGCCAGATCTGATGGCTCAGATCTATTCTCCCCTTGCGCGCTCTTCACGTTGTCTGGACGTGGATTTCAACGGTCTAGATCTTCTCCTCTACTCGATCCAACAGCTAGGATCTTATCATGAGTTCTCACAAACCTTCTCGTTGACTCCTCTGAGTCGCGAGTCAGTGAAATGTTGATCTGCTGCCACACATCCTTTTCGATGGACGGTCTCGATGATGTCGAAACTTGTCTCATGTACCTTCCTCTTGATCCAACAATTGTTGGTCCACACGCTCAGATCTGATGGCCCAGACCTGATCTTCTCTTGCGCTCATTCCTCATTGTCTGGATGTGGGTTCCAATGGTCCAAATCTCTCCTTTGTAGCTAATCTAACGATAGTTGTTGCTCCTCCTCCTCATCTTGGAATTTCTCCCGTCAATGGGCTTTGACCTCGGCCCTTTGATTCTTCTTCTGCGAGCTCGATGTCTTAAGTCTCACCCACGTTCTAATGATGTTATCTCTCACGAGCTTCGTCAGTTATGAAGGATTTAAGAGCGTTACACTCTTTCTCCTGAACTTAACACATAGAGGGATCTTCGGCGCAACTATTGCACTCCTTCATCGAGTCTAGGACTTAAGTGGTTCTCAGTCTCTACTAGCCTCGTAGAGAGCCTGTGCATGTCTACACTACCTCTCTTGAGCTTAAGCCACTCTTTCCTCCAAGGGACTCAGAATGATAGGAGGGTCGACATGCGAACATGAAACTATACCTAAGGTCGATGAACTCACAGTTTGTGGCTCTGGATTAAGACACCACGGTACGTGAGCATTTATGGGAACAAGCCAGGCCCGAACCATATAATTTCTTACTTACCTAATTACACAACCAAGAAGAAATAAAAGGGATATAGTATATCCATGAAGAAATCATGCTCATTTATGAAAATATTCACAGTATATCCAATTTCAGTACACAGTTACAGCTCAATTACACAGGGTAGGAGAATACTTATCTATTACAGGTTGTCGCCAACTAACTGACTGTGGGTGTTCGTCCTATCATCAGACCATAGGCTCAGAGGCATTCATTCTTAGCACTCTATCGACCCCCGTGCCAAGCCATGATATCATGAGGGAACTCTCACAATTCTCAAGGATTCTTTATCAGTTCAACTTCTGCTCGGATTTTGTTCTATGCGAACTTTCAGAGATTTTTCCTCTCTGTTATGGCCTTGGGTGAGGTTTATCAGATGCTCCCCTTGGCATCAAGCTCACGAAATTCTATTCATTATGCCCTGAAGAGCTTCGTGCATCTCCATTACATGATTTTTTCTCTCGCGTTGTCTCTTGCTTCCCTTCTCTTCCCATTCCTGTGTGTATGTATCTTACCTTCCTTTTGTCAGAAGGAAGCTCGGGTCTGCTTGGTTTGCCAGACCTTGTTGTACTTTGGGCTAACGTTCTGCAGCTAGACCATGCTCCCATTCATGGGGGTGGTTGATAATTCAACCACTGGTCCTTTCTTCATTAACTGATTTCTCTCCTTGGGATCCAAAGGAGGTTTATCATCCACATCAAGGGAATTTGGGGTTATTTGATATAATGAACCCTCTCATATAGTTTTCACACTCTTCCTCTAGTGATATCATGGCCAATACTTTCAAGGCTTCACCCCCACAATCAATTATTTGGCAACTCAAACAATAATACATTTACATTGTCCACATGCCTTAGCATGGCAATTCCTATTTTATGATTAATTACAAATTGGGGGAAATAGGGTGTTACATCATGTGCTTTATTCCATTTTGAGTTCATGTGTGTTATTTATTGTCATTTAAAAGCATGGATAATAATGGAATCATATGCCCTTTAATCCTTATGCAAATAATTCATCAGAAAACGATTCTCGATTGAAAACTTGTGTAGAGTAAGTACTCGCTCATTTTCAGATCAAATACACCACGTGGCCTAAGGACAATGTGACAAATGGCGTCCAGTTGACAGGTAAAATAACTGACATGTAGGTAGATGACTTGGAAGACGTGTGGGCCAATGGATGACCACCATGTGGCCCAATCACGGGATGCCACGTGGGAGCGGGCAAATGCCCAATGAGGGCCAAAAAATTGAAAATTTAAATTAAAAAAGGGTTGGCCAACGACAAACCCCTTTCCGCCAAATCTAGCAGCGTTCCGATATATACAGGCTCCCTGCCAAAACAAATTTCACCAAACGTAGTGGTGATCCCACCAAATCTGGTGGCTAACCCTACTAAAACAACCACTTCTCCACCAAAGTTAGCAGCAACTACCTAAACTACCACTCAATTAGTAGTAGCCGCCAAGGTTAGCACCATTCTGGTGTTGGTTGTAACATATAACCATAAAGGGGAGGCTCGCAGGATTGACCTTGGGACGTCCCCAACAATAACATTATTTTATCCATTCGCCAACCATTGGGCCAAACGACCGAGTTGGTAAGTCCGCCCAGTTCTTAATTTAAGAACTGATTTTCCCCAATGCACAGGAGAGGAGGAGATGCGTGCCCATTTCGTACGAGTCCATACATACACAAATTTCAATGCAAAGTATAGTGTATTAATTGCAGAGCTTTGCACGTAGATCAAGGAAGAGGACGAGAGGAAGGCCTGAAGGTGCCAGTGTCCGATGGAGATGATTTGATAGTCATTTTTGGGTAATTCGGCGACACAAATCCAATGGCGAGGTTTGTTTCAGCAGCAGAGAATTCGATCAACGTGCTAAATTATGGAAGAGTCATTGTAGTAGAGATAGACATAATGAGGCCACATGTTGGGCCTTACATCCATATCTATGTCCAAAGAGGAATAAGAAGACCAGGGAGACACCTTCGAGGGAGACAATGAATCAAGCAGATTGCTAATCTCTTCTTTCAATATGTTTGGGCTCACTTTGGGTTACCCACATCCATTATCTCGGATCGAGATACTCAATTCATTGGGGATTTTTGGACAATCTTGTGGAGAATGATGGACACCAAGTTGAAGAGGAGCACTGCTTTCTATCCACAGACCGACGGACAGACAAAGGTTGTTAACCGAACAATGGTACTTTTGCTTCGAGGCTACTACAAAAAGCATCCCAGGTTATGGGATGAACAAATACCCTATGTAGAACATGATTTTTATTATGTTGTTTTCTCATTGAATGTTGTAGCATAGTATGCTTGTTATAGGTCTGAAGGAGCTTGGAGAGGCTGCAGTAGGACAACAAGACCAAGTTATTCCTTGTATTTCTTCTTTTATTCTCTTCTTTCACATAAATAGTTCAGCTATATGTGATAGAGAATTTGTGGCACTTGGATGATAAGTGGCTAATGAAGCAGTCAAGAATCTCGTAGTTTCGGGATCTTTGTATTAGGCTGCATCTATGCTTGGATCTAAGCAACAGATATAATTCATTCTATGGCTCCGTGATGATGGGGGTAATTTATTATTCTTCCTCTTTTCCTGTATTGAGTATGTGGGAATGATGTCCATGTCATCATCATGGATGCCTCGTGAGCATGAGAACTTGTGAAGCTTGTAAACATTCCTGATCACATTCCGATCTCTTGTTGTCATCACCACAAAGGGACTTTGGCCTTACAACTTGTAAAGGAGAGACATCATTATGGCGATGAGAATAACATGGTCAAGCTTTGGAGCGAGACCCAGAGATGTAGCCCACATCAGGTGAACTATGTTATCAAGAGAAGTGTCATATCTATTATGTGTATTATGTTCTTATGTTTCTTTTTCATGAATTTCCGCACATAGAATAGTAAATGCAAGCATGACATATAACACATAAGGAAGCTAAAAGAGGTTTTTATTCACTTTGGATTCAAGCCTATAAAGACTTGAACTATACCTTTAATTGCAATCTACTCAAGTAAAACGATCTATAACTGACCCTTTGGAGGAGTGACAGGATCAAATAATTATTGGAAACCAATCACCCCCCTGGGTTTAGATCACTTATTGTACCGGATTCCAAGTTCACTAGCCTGTATTTCCATTATCCAAAAATACCACATTCCATAAATCCTTACATGAATAAATTCAGACAAATTGATGGCCTAATAATTGACAAAAACAACACATGATTATATTTTATTTCGGGATCGACTTCTGGTTACCATTGGTTGTGTTACTGATGATGTCTTTTTCTTCTTTCCGAATACCATCCAAACTTCTTTGACAGGTGGTGATGTTTTTGTTGATCCAACTATCTCGATATTTTCATGATCTAGAGGACTTGTTTTCTTTGTTGTTGTCAATGTTGATTCATCTTTATCGGCCTCATATTCCCAACTTGAAAGAGGCGGGGAGTTGGGGAGAACTTTTCTTTTTATTCTCGTATCAAGAGTATATGAAGCCTTAATTCTTTCTATTCCCAGATCAAGAGAATTTGAAGCCTTACTCTTCGATTAAGGGACAAGATTTGAATGATTCAGAGGTGTATCCTAAGTAGACATGCCTTTAGAATGGGGCATAAAATCTACATATGTGGAAGAATCATGGCTCAAAGAATTTGGTTCTAGAGAATATTTCCAACTGTTTTTTATAATTGGTTGATGATCTTTATTGGAGCCATCCCACCAGGTTGATTTACGTTGTTGCTTCCCAACCTTCCTATTTCCCTTAGTGCATTGAGTTGCTATGTGCCCTATTTAAAAACAAACCCTACATCGCAAGGAAATTCTTTCATAGTCCATCTTTTGGGTCTAGGAGTAGTTTTTGTAGGCCAAAATAATTTATGTTGGAAACCCTTTACTGAAATCCATTTCCACACAAATTATGGCATATGAGGTGATGTTATGAATTATAGTTTCTTTACATGAAAAATGAATCTTCCCTAATGCTGGTCCAATATCTCTAAGAGAAGTTTCATCATAGAAATGCAAGGGAAGATTCATAAGTCTGACCCAAACTGGAGTAGAAGAGAAAACAACAGTTAGAGGATTGAATCAAGGAGTCCAGGGCATCATACACAAACCTGAGTTTCCCCAAAACCAGGGGAAAGAGTTAAGGATCATATCCCTATTTTCTACAAGATCAAACTCGACAATGAAGAAACCCTTCAGACAAGGGTGACTGAAAAAATATTCCTTAATCAAAGGCTTCCAATGGGATAAGATCCAACAATTGAGATCCATAAGTCATGGATACAACAAATTGAACTAAGATATTAAAGCATTTTCCCGAAAATAATCTTCCTCATCTTTAGCTTCCTGGACCATGAGAAGAGAAATCGTTGGGGCTTCTTGAACTAAAAACGGATCAGAGGGAGAAGAATAGGACTGGAAGAAGGAGGCACACATGGATGAGAAACAATGTAAGGCTGAGAAGTACCGCTGTGAGGACTAGAGCCAGAGCCACTGTGAATGGAAGCAAACGTTGCCATGAGGGAGAGAACAACCACGACCAAGAGGTCGAGTTGCAGAAGGAAAGGTGACTATGGATAAACCCTAGCCACGATTGCGGTTGTGAAGCACAGGAGTGACATCCTTTTCCTTAAGTGGTTTCAGGAAATTATGTGGACATGATAGATATTAAAATATTACACAATCCTTATATAAATTTTAAATACCTATTATTATTGTATTAATTAAGAAATTATTTTGCATATTATTTCTTGATGTTACTGTTTGTTTAGTTCACAGATGTGGGTGATTATTTTATGCCTCTACATTGTAGTTTGTTGTATATGTCTATTGTCTCTAGGCATGGGGATCACGTCCTTCTTGAGCCATTTTTTTATCCTTTTTTCTAAATTGACTAGGATTCTCTTTTTTTTTGGAGCGATCTCTTTAAGAGATAAAGATCGCCTTTGCACTATCTCAGATAAACACTTTTCTTTTGGGTGAACTCCTTCATATCATGATCTAACCTTTGATGCATGTGTGCCCTAATTTGACCATGTCTTGTATCCAACAACATTAACTCATAGTGACTTAGTACTAGGCCCTTTTCCAACAACCCTAGATGTCAAGTTTCCCCTCTCTTCTATCATGATCACCTCCAAAACCTTGCATAAACCCTAAATTTGATGTCGTAGCTTTAAAAAAAATGGGAGTTTCCACATGATTCAAAAGTATTTCATTTTATTAGGCATGCCAATCTAGAAGTCGTAACTATCATACTTCGAGAGACCAGGAATCAGAGACACGGTGATTGCATTGGTCGCATCAAATATCATGAGGACATATTATAAGCACCTAGGAGTTTATTATCAAGATAGATTTGTTGCATCGCCTTCCTTTTCACTTCATGTGAAAGTTGACCATTTGTGTCCAACCAATAACCATATGGAGTATTGAACTGATTGTAGCACTGGGATCAACAATTGATTGTTACTTCCATTGACCAGACAGATCTAATGGTGTGATAAATATTTGGAAAAAGTTTTCTCTCTGTTGGACCACAACAAGTGATGGTAGTTTATCCACCCAAAAAGTGATTCTCAATTAGTCATTCCAGTAAATAAATCATAAGTTGTAGACTACAATACGTTCCATGGAATATTTATTATGATATTTTGGAAAGGATTTGCTAGATAATTTCAAGCGACCTCTAGCACCATAGGTCACGTGGTTGGAAAGGTTGCATGTGTTTCATATGGTGATGGTTCCACAATAGAAAGGGTTTTGTAGGAGTAGCCAAAGTGGAATTTTTTCTGTCAATGGTTGACAAAGTCTACATGGAAGGCAGGATTGCATACGAGGAGGAAACTATGGAATTTTCCAATGATCCTTTGGAGGGTCAAAGGATATATTTCAACCCTAGTTTAAGTCGGTGGGACGCTACACAACATATCAACATGCTTCTCCATTCGAGTTCTATACCAATGGAGGAGTTCACTGTGGAAATTTTGAGTGAGCTAGCATAGGAGTTGTGTAGACATGGTGTCAGGATCTCGAGACAGTTGGAGGAAGGGGTGATGGGTCCTTTCAACAAACAAACCAAGGACCTTAAAAACAAATGTGATTTTCGCCATGCAAGGAATAATGACCTCGATCATGCAGATCCATCAACCCTGAATGCTTGGTCAAAATGGATGGTAGTTTCTCACACTCAAGGTATGAATTGATAACCACATTGAATGAGGTCTATAATGAGTTTGATTTCCTTTGCAACTATGATATTAATCACTACGATAAATTTTCTAGTTTTGTTGGAAATATGTTGAATTTGAATCTCTTGAGTAGTGACCCATTCTCGGATTCGAAGGTTGTAGGTCATTAGTCTCAAGAGGTTTTTAGAAATCCAAAGAGATGTAAATGTACCAAGAAGACACTGTAGGCCATTAACCTGAACCGAGGTAGAAAAACAAAACTTAACAACATTATGGATATGGGAGATCATGTGCTAGTATGAAATTTTCTAGGGAGAGAATGAGTTTGAAGGAATTGAAGAATTAGACCAAGAAAATTTTTGAACCAATGGTGGGGGCCTCTTCATGCACCATGATTATGGTAAAAGGATGGATGGTTTGGGTTTTTAGGATGACAAAAGAATCATAAACTATCTTGCACTAGCACTAGAATCGGGGATCTCAGTCCTTGTTCTTGAAGAAATGACATGTTGAGTTCAATGTCAGGTCAACTAGTGTGGACATTCTCATAGTATGGGTTCATATCCCAACACTTTCATTGCTTTTGGGGTCTAAAGAGGTGTTTGAAAAAATTGGGAACACCTTAGGTACCTTTTACGAAGCATATTTATCATTTTTAGAAACTGGATATTATGGCATGGCATGAATCTTGGTTGGGTTGGAAGTTTGGAAGAAATGATGGATATCAGAAGGGGAGTCGACCTCTTCCATCTCAATATGGACTATGATGAGATTCCATTCATGTGTGTATGCTTCCATTTTTATGGGGTTGCATCTTGCTACATAATGAAATTACCCAAGTATGCGAAAGAATCAGGCTCCAAGGAAACATTTGAGAGGCTCAGAGACATTGAAACTGGAAACAATCTATATTATGAGTAGGAAAGAGGATGTAGGGGTTCAAGAAAATTCATACGGTCTTCGAGAAGACCTATGGTATCACATGTTAATAACCCAAGCACTCTACGGGTCAAAGAATCTAACATGGATCAATGGCAATAAGGAGAATAAGGCAATTACAGGTAAGTCCAATGAGTCTCACTCTATGAATACAAGTTCTTCTTTAGAATTTTTTTTTTGTGGTGGGAAATAGGGAAATGAGGTAGGGTCCTATTATAACGCAATTTGTAGGTTGGGAAAACCCCTACCCAACCAAAAATCAAGTGCTACAACTTGGGAATCCTACACCCAATGCAACCTCGATGTAGGTCTCACACTTCAAGGGTGACTAGTTCACTCTAGGGAGGCGATCTCGGTGACCCTAGGGGGATTGAGATGAATATGGAGGGAAATGGAAGTGAATCCCCTAGAGGTCAAGTCTAAGTGGAATAAAAGGTAGGGAGAGATTCCTTTCAAGTCAAGTAATTGTTTCCCCACAATTATAGTACTTCTTTAGATGATTGTACCTTCTCGAGACACAAGAAAAGACACTTTGCAATGATATATGTTATTTGGATTATAAATTTAATATTGTTTTCCCTAATTTGCAGCAGTAGATGAAAATTTATATCAGCCAGGAAAATATCTAAATCAAGATACAAAGATCAAAACTAGTTAAGTAAATCAATATCAAACTTAGCAATGAATATAGGGTAAAAAATGACACTTAAGAAGCAAGAGAAGATGGTTGTTCTAAACATGTATTTTTTGAGGAAAATTGAAACCTTATGGCCATAGAATTCAATGGAATGCAGCAGAAAAATCAACCACACAAAAGTGCCAAGAACTATCCCAAAAGATGCGCCCTAGTTAGTAGAAGAAGTGAGCCAAATTTAGGAGTTAGTTTAGGGTTAGTTTAGGAGTTATGAGAGTGTTGGTGGCTAGGGTTATGTAGCCCTAATGGTTGTAAGCTAAATTTTGTAACGGAAATTAGATTATTGGGAGAGAGGGGACTCCATAGTGGTGGAAGGCTGCTCTCAATGAGGCAAATCAACTTCAAGTAAGAAAACTTTCAAAAGATAAAAAATTGTGTTTCTCAAGGCAATGATTTTATATCTCCAATGCAAAAAAGTATGTCTGGTGCATTTACTATTGGGTTAATAGATTCGAATAAAAAAGAGCTAGATAATCTACCTACTTGGGGGTGTAATCCCTTTTACTTCCCAAGTCAAGTTTCTCTAGCTAGGGTTTAAGCTAAGAGGGTGTATGCCCTTATACTTCTCTTAGAAAAACCTAGTGAAATCAATGAGATGAAGCATAAAATGATGAAGGCTATGCTGGGGGTGTATTCCATTATACTTCCCACCTAACTCCTAGCAAAACAATACTTGACTTGAAAAAATGATAGCATAATAGTAAAAGACCATACCAAGATCAAGAGAAATGCCAATATAATCCACCATAAGAGCTAGAAAACATCATCCAAAGCTAGCACTAGACCTCCTCCATCAACCATTCATAAATATAGCCATAAACAAGTGCACAAGAGATAAAAGAGGCAAGTATATAGAAAATTTCAGATCAAGTCCTCTCATAATTAGGGAGAGTTATGTTAAAATGAGATCTTATGATCTCTTATTTATACAAATGTCACCAAGGTGACTTGTCCACAAATTAAGGGGTTAAAAACAAGATTAGGGGTCAACAACCCTAATATTTACCCATTTTACAAAGTAATTCATTTAAAATTCACTTTTTCACATAATAAAACCCTAATTTTAGAAGGACCTCTCCCCTTTAGGAGACGTTTTTCCACTTTGAGGAAGTCGTTGGTGTTGGAGAAGTATGGGTAGGCCTCCAAAGGCCACATGTCAAGCATATAATCACTCTCATCATGGTGAAGACCATATTTTACTCAAAACATCCATGTATCAAATGAGTGGCACCTCACCACCATGCCCTAGCCTCCCAAGCATGACGTCAAGCTAAAAAATATGATGTTTTTCCCCTCCTGGGAAAATCGTTTGGCAAGTGAGGGTTGGGCTATGTCGTCCAAGTAATCATCAAGGTCTTCCAAGTGTGATCTCTCTCATTTGGCATGCGGGTCCCTGACATCCAACCTGTGGGCTTATAGCCCCATCGAAGCCCAAGCTAGGCTTGTTCTCCCAAAATTGTCCACCAACTAGGTCCTGCAAAGACAAATGAGCATTCCCTCCAAGGATCACAAGTCATAACATCATGATAAGTGAATCCAATCAATAAATAAGTCATCTAAGCATGTGCATCAAATATCACTATATCAAACAATTAATTGCTCAAAGACACTATGTGACTTGTTAATCTTGAATATGGGAGGGTTGACGAGGTGTCTTATTGGGTAGATATTTCCCTAGGTCAAAGAGAGTTTCCAAGAGATCCCTCTCTAAGCCATGCAAAGTGGATGAAGTGGTTGGGTTCAAGACTCAATGGACATAGGGATCATGACATACAAGGGGTCGTAGTGTCTCATTCATGGGTGCCTTTGTAGAGGGTGTGTGGTACCTTCGTCATAATGCATTTTTTCCAAGCCCATCAATGGCCTTTTATCTTTCTTTCTTTGTATTTTGTTTCAATATAACTTAAGAAGAGATTGAAGTTAACTGCCTTGGCATGGTGACAAGATGATGACAATGTCACCCACAAACACCAAGTGTAAATGAGAAGGATGGCTCGTGATGAGACCCCCTTTCTCTCAGCCATGCAACTAAGAGCCATTACCCTGGTTTGCTGACCAGATGATGGTAATTTCATACCACTAGATATTCATGGACGTGATAGGTCGGCCCATGATGAGACCTATCCTTCAACTAACCTTTTAAGCATTATTTAGTATATTGCGGGTTCCCTTTACTAAAAAATAAGTGTTTCATTTTTTTTCTTGGGTGATCCCTGGGCGAAGCATCTGGAAGGTTTATATAAGGCTTTCATCTTTTACCCAACATCAACCCCTCTGGGGCTTCAACCCCTTCTTCCCATAGAATGGGGAACAACCGCTTCTTGGGTCAATACACCCTAAAATCCCAAGAGATAAGGAAATGGAGAGGAATAATGATGGAAAGTGGTAAGTATGGTTAGGAACGGTACGATGGCTCATTAAGGGAGTTCCTAGTAGCAAAATCATTCCCAAGGAAGACCACTTACTAGGGAACAATGTCAACCACCAAGGTAAAGCAGGGAAAAAGGCATAATGTCCAAGCATATATCATGAAATCTATAGCAATCTAAGATACAACATAATCAAATGGATTGAATATTGAAATGATGTTCACCATAATACTGACTTTTACCTCATGGAGCAATGCCCACTGCTTTCCGGAAGCCATATGATGTGGTGGATGTTGTCTGCAAAACGGTGACCATTTGTGGTGGTGAGTGGGTTTTCCATATATGAAAATGATATTGTTTGTCATGTAGTCTCTTGGCACTCCATATCTACAACCTGAGGGCCTCGAGATATAATCTCCTTAGTTATCCACAAAATGGGGATAACAGGTCCAAAGAACCAGAATCTCTAAGTGATTTTTTACCCAATCTATCTAGTATAAAAAACCACAACCCATTGTCCCTCATACCTATACCTATAATAGGATATGTTTTAGGTGTTGGACAAGAACTAGAAGATCCCCCTGCAAACCTATTATGGATTGTACTTTGAATGGAAAGGGTTCCCAGAACTCCAATATCTTGGAACCAATCAAATACAATTTAAAATTTAGAAGCAAAGGCACTCTCTATTTTCTAGGAAAGGTGGCAGGGGGCTTAGTTTTTTTTTAAGAGAAAATACCCAAATCCAATCAAAGGAGATGTATATGTTTCATGTCAATGGCCCAAAAATGAGCATCCTTTGAAGTTAGGTGTTGGAAACAACTATCTTTTATTGGGGATCTTAGAGAAAATGTGTCAGTCGAGGGTTCCAACTGATTTTTTTGACCCTCAATAGCAAAGGGTTGGCCAACCCCTCAAATAAGTTGGTTGTAAATAGTTATTTGATATTATCAAATCTTTGATTATTCTATTGCAAGAGACAATGTCAGATGGGGAGATAATCACTTAGGAACTCTCTAAACTATTAAGTAATTGGAACTTCTATTTTATAGATGCCATTAGGAAGTCGGGTCGGAATGTGACCAAATGGAATAAATGCTTCTTCACCCTCATTAATTATTGGGATTTCCATACAAGACTATGGACCTCCTTTTTCTCTATGGATCTGGGGAAATATATCACAATGTTGAATGTTTATGGCCCTTACATGGACAAGGTGTACTACTGGAATAAATTATTCAAAATTGATAGAGTACAAAATAGATTGGTTGTGATAGGGGGAGACTTGAATTTCACCTTAGGAGCTTCAAAATTCTAGGGAATGACTGCTCAAATAGATCCTCTCTTTGGTTACTTCATTATAAAATTGGAAGAAACTGGTCTTTTGGATATTGAACCTTCTATATTATCTCCCACCTGGAGTAACAAGAGATTTGGGGAAGCCAAAATTGCTAAGAGGCTCGACATGTATCCTTCTTAGATGAAGTCATAAGAATCAAACAATGGGTCACCATTGGGAGGACTCTAATCATAATCCTATGGTTTTAGAAGTGCCCCCCGCAATAGAGAAATTTGCTAGCCCCTTCAAACTAAATCCAAAGTAGATGAAGATAGAGGATTTTGTGGGAAAAATCAAAGTTATTTGGAAACATTATAATGGTAATCTACAAGAATATACTCAAATTCAATTTCACCAAAATTTAAAAGAGGTAAAAAAGGTAGTTGCCAAATGGGCAAGGGACAAAAAGATGAAATATGACAAGGTTCTCAGAGAAGTAGAGGAATCCTTAGAGGCACTCTACAAAAGTGAAGGCTTTGAATATTTGAGTGAGGAACAATAAATTGAATTAAATTCACTAGAATATAAAAGGAGGATACTTGTGTTAGAAAAATAAAAACAATGGAGACTTAAGAGAAACACATTATGGTTATAGGCTAGGGATGAGAACACAAAATTCTTTCACAAGTATGCAAACTATAGAAAGAATATAAAATATGTTTGGAAAATTGATAAGGGAGATGGTACATGGGATACAAATTTCAAGGACATGGCATTTGAAGGTGTAAAATATTTTTCCTCCCCTTTTAAGGAAGACACTTATGCTATAATAGTAGAACTGATTAGGCTATCAAACTCACTCTCTAGCTTTGTCAACAGGGAAGATATAATCATGCCATGATAAAGGAAGTTGGGAAAGAATAATGGTCTTAGACTTTGCTAAGTTTTCAAATGGACAAAATTCTTGGGCCTAATGGATTGCTAATGGAATTTTTCTTGGGTTGTTATGAATTTATAGAGGAAGATTTACAAAGAGTGGTGGAGACTACAAGAACTCAAGGAAAAATGTTGGGAGCCTTCAATACAACCTTCCTAGTACTAATTCCTAAAGAAGATAACCCCACAACCTTTGAGAAGTTTAGACCATTCTCTTTATGCAATTTCATACACAAAATCATCTCAAAGGTCATTGATAGAAGATTTAAAATTGTTCTATCAAATCAAATATTAGGAGAACGAATTTTATTCTTAGAGGGAAGACAAATTCATGAGGCATTTGGGTAGTCAAGAATGCATGCATTCAATAAAGTCCATAAATAAAAGATCAATGGTGATGAAAGTGGAATTGTCCAAAGCCTATGATAGGGTAAGTTGGATTTACATTAGAATTATTCTCATACACTAAGGTTTTTGTCACTAGTTCGTTGTCTAGATAATGAATTAGATTTCCTCAATATCTTTTGTTGTTTTATTAAATGGAGCAACAACCTCTTTCTTCATATCTTATATACCTTAGATATAAAATATGCTATAACATACAAGATATCCAAGAATAAGATAGAAATGTTCCATGCTATACTAATATCAAATCCCTTAAGTTATGGAAACACCTTACTATTGATCATTTTATGGAAGGAATCCACTCCTACCCACTTCCCCCTTCGAGGGGGAAACCTCCTAATGAGATAAGCTCCAAATGCAATAAAATTTTACACCTCTCATAAGGAGGACTCCATCATTATTTATAACTCATTAAGAGACCCTAATCATAACAACCTCCTAACTTCCTAGAGGTCCTTCTTTAATGAGGCGCCATTAAATTTATTCAATACTACTATAGTAGGCCTTATTTAATAAATACAAGCATAGTGGACATAGTCCACCTTACATTAAATGGCCTCCACTATTATTACTCTAATGTGGGTCCTTCAATACCCCATTACACCCCTAGGAAGCATCCTAACATTCCACCCCCCTTAGAAAAAATTTCCCTCAACACTTGTTGTAAGGCGGTACAACCATAAATTAGGGTTCCATGGATAAGTGTTGACCAAAATGCTAAAGTAAGATAGAGAACCAAGGTCCCATGTACAAATGTGGTATAATCCAATGCCTTAAAAATTATAAAATGTCAATGAATATAGTCCACTTCGAGGGGGGAACCTCCTTTTAAAATATATCCAATTCAAAATACAATATGAGATGAGATAAGATTATCTTAAGACTAGGTCTCATTGATATATATATATATATATATATATATATATAGAGAGAGAGAGAGAGAGAGAGAGAGAGAGAGAGAGGTACAATTATGATGAAAGGGTGCAACAAAGGGTTCTAGCCAACCTACACATATAACACTAGAAATGTAATAATTCATTATGTAGGGCTTAACAAGGGGTTTTATACATAACATGGGGATTTTTCTAGGGCTTAACATTTCCCTCCCCTTCAAACAAGTGGTGTCTTAAAAACTTGACTAACCATGGGTGCTCCTGCAAGAAGAACTCATCTTCCCATGTCGCCTCTTCCATTGGTGGGTTCTTCCATTTGACGAGGTACTCTGTAATTGATCGATTTCTCAACAACTTAATTCTTGTTTCAAGGATTGTTTCTAGATCTAGTATGATTTTCCCTTCTTCATTGATCTCTGGTAAAATAGTTTGGATTGGGATCTTATTGTCGATGACCTTATTTAAGCAAGAAACATGGAATATCAGATGTACACGTGAAGATGGAGACAAATTCAATTTGTAAACCATACTTCCAATCTTTTGCAAAACCTTATAGGGGGTATAATATTTGGGTTCTAATTTATTGTCCATTTTTTGCTTGAGAGACATCTGTTTGTATGGTTGTATCCTCATAAATACCCAAACCCACTCTTCAAATTCCTTTTCATTGTGATGTTGATATGCTTGTTTTTTCATCCTTTTTTGTGCCATAACCAAGTTGTCCTTCAATAGTTTGAGAACCTCTTGCTTGTTCCCTATGTGGTCCTCCACTGATTGAACCTTTGTATTCCCTTTCAAGGGTGATGAAATGGATGGAGGATGATATCCATAAAGTGTCAGAAATGGAGACATTTTTGACGAAGTATGGAAGGATGTGTTGTACCAACACTCTACCAAGGGAAACCACTTGAACCATTGTGTGTGTTTATCAGATGCAAAGAAACAAAGATATACTTATAGACATTTATTCACAATATCATTTTTCCCATTAGATTGAGGATGGTAAGATGAGCTGTGAGCCAATTGAGTACCCAAACAAGAAAATAATTTAGTCCAAAAATTTCCAATGAAAATTGGATCTCTGTCACTTACAATAAGCTTGGGGAATCCATGTAGATTTTGAACTATTTCCATGAATGTTGTGGCTAATGTACTTTCTTTAAAAGGATGAGAGAGATAGAAAAAGAATGGCCATACTTTGTTAGTCTATCTACTACTACCATGATGACATTCTTTCCTTGGGATTTGGGTAAACCTGTAATAAAATTCATTGAAACTTCTTACCAACGTTGACTTGGTATAACTAATGGTTGTAGGATACCTAGAATCTTGATTGTATCTCTCTTATTCTATTGGTAGATCAAACATTCAGACACAAATTTTTGAACATCAGGTTTAAGAGCTTCCCAGAAAAAATCCTTCTTGATCATGTGATACATTTTCAAGAATCCTGAATGTCCTCCTATAGGAGAAGTGTGCAATTCTAGAAGGACCTTTTGTTTTAGTTGGGAATTCTTACATACATTTAGGTGATCATGATACCATAACAATTCATTCTTCCATACAAAATTATCTAATGAACTAGGGTCCTCTTGTATTTTTTGAATGATCTTGCATACCTCTTGATCTTGCTTCCATTCTATCCTTTCTTCTTCCATCCAATCAGATTGCATAATAGAAATAACACATACTGAACCTTTTGTTTCTTTCTCTTTTCTTGAAAGGCCATCTGCCACGACATTATGTTTTCATTTTTTGTAGATAATTTCAAAGTCATAACCTAGCATCTTTGCAACCCATTTTTGTTTCTCTTCTAAAGATAATCATTGCTCCAAGAAGTACTTCAAACTATCATGATATTTTTTTACTTTGAAGTGTCTTCCTATTAGGTAAGGGTATTTACGGAATGCATATGGTATTTCCAACATTTCTTTTTCATAAATGGGTTTGAGTAAGTTTTTTCCTTTAAGTTGGATGCTTACAAAGGAAATGGACCTTCCTTCTTGCATTGAAACTGCACCAATTCCATGGCTTGAGGCATCGCACTCCACAATAAATGTTTTTGTAAAGTTAGGTGTGGTCGGGATGAGGGTTGTACACATAACCTCCTTAAGTTTTTCAAATGCTTGGGTTGCTTCTTCAGTCCAAGAAAATGCTTCCTTCTTTAATAATGTTGTTAGAGTTGTTGTTATTTGACCATAATTCTTGACAAACTTGCGGTAATATTGTGTCAATCCTAAGAATCTTCTAAGTTTCTTCAAGGTTTTGGGAATTGGCCATTCCCTAATAGATTTAATTTTGTTAGGGTCCACTTTTACACCTTCATGAGATACAATATGACCCAAATATTCCACTTCTTGAACCTCAAAGGCACACTTGGAAGGCTTTGCATAAAGTTGGTTCTCTTCCAATAGTTGCAATACTCTTTCAAGATGTTGTACATGCTCTTCCCGAGATTTGTTGTAGATTAGTATGTCATCAAAAAATACTAACACATTTTTTCTAAGGAAAGGATTGAAAATAGAATTCATCAAGATTTGAAATGTTGAAGGTGCATTAGTAAGTCCAAATGGCATAACCAAAAACTCATAATGACCTTGCTAAAAGTTTTTTTGGGAATGTATTCATGCCACATTTTGATTTGATGATATCCCGAGTGAAGATACAACTTATTAAATAATTTTTCTCCATGCAATTCATCCAATAATTCATCAGTGATGGGGATAAGAAATGTATCCTTGATGGTCATTTTTTTGAGATATCTATAATCTGGATACATATGCCATGAACCATCCTTTTTGTAACCATCATCACTGGTGAAGAGAAATAAATTTTTCTAGGTTGAATGATGTCAGCCTCATGCTTGTCTTATGAACCCCAAAACAATCTATGCTTCTGTGTATGCTCCCATGGTAGACTTGTAGCCTTCATCTTATATTGAATATGACAAGAAAATCACATAGCTTCGATATTATTTGTAGGATGTATGAAGAAAATATCATGTTTAATGTCTTCTTTTAATCCACCCAAGTAAGCTTCCAACAAATGTTCATCCCTTATGTCATCCACCCTTGTGGCCAAGACCTAAAATTCTAAATTATAAGCTTCAATATCACCTAAGTGCTTGATTCTTTCCAATTGACTAAAGTAGTAATGTTCCCAAACTTTCCCATATTGTGCTTCTAAGTATCTTGTAAACAAACCCCTAGTATAATGATAAAAAGGGGGCTTCCTTTTAACTACCCATTCATACCATTGATATGGTTTTATCTCAAAGTTCAAAGTTTCTATGTGAATCCTTTTCTTGTCATCCATAATATTATGTAGTTCAAAATATTGCTCTATTTTGTTCACCCAGGTAAAGACCTCTATTCCATTAAACATATTTAATTCAATCTTGGGAACGTTGACTTTAGGACCCCCACCATAATTAAATATTCCACTATTAGAGTTAAATCCACTTGAAAATTGTTGGTTATCGATAGGTTGTTCAACATGAATACTACATTTACTTTCATCAGTTCCTTTCATTTTGATATATCCTTTAGGGAGTCTCTCATCTAGAGCTTGAAATATCATGGAAGACGTGGAATTTTGTGATTCCTTCATGGATTTTTGTATTTCTTCTTTATTTTCATCCATCTTGTTTTTCATGTCATTCTTATTTTCATCCATATTTCTTTT
>ML821671.1:27853-39613 GCA_009831015.1 Picea engelmannii
CCAGGTCCAAGAAGGTTCAGAGTCCAGCATATACAGAAGCGGTGGAGTTGTTGAGATCAGCCTCCAAGTGGGAGATTGTTGGTTGTGGAGCCTGATTATCTTCCTGATTCAGAGGTCCTTGATTTCAGCCGTGTTTATACCAGATGAGGTATTTACACCCCAGAAGTATGTACACTCTTCCACGCGGGGGAGTGCAAAGGGGGGTTACCCCCTCTGCGGGGTCCGAGGGGGATATCCCCTTGGCTGGGGGGTCTGGGGGCAAGCGAGCCCCCAGTAGGGGTTCAGGGGTGAAGCCCTCGAAGAAAAAATTTCCTTGTAAAAGTATATTGTATTTTCATTGTAAATCTGGACCATTCATTATAAGGTCGCAGATCTAATGGTAGAGATTATGTTAGGGTTTTTTTCCCTAGAAGGAAACCCTCTTTTATGAGGGAAATGTATTGTGGCTATGGATGATGGTGAATATTGTATTCTGAAAGAGGAGACTGTGAGAGAAAGAAGAGGAAGTTACAGTGGGTTTTGTTGTAGGTTGTATCCCTTCATTTGTTGGATAATAATAAAGAAAGGACCTGGAAATTTCTCTGGTGGACGTAGCCCACACTGGGTGAACCACGTAAATCTGTGTCTCTCTTGTATTGTGTATCTTCTATGTTTTGTTTCCGCATTTGTTTTATTTTATTGCTCCACGGTCCTGTTTTTCTAACATCTTGGATCTGCCACTTGATCTCCTCATTCTCTAACAGAGAATGACAATAGACTAGTCCATTGGGTAGTGGTGCACTGGGGGTCAGATCGATGGGTTGCTTGACCTGGCAGTGTAGAGGTACCCCGATAGGTGAGGAGAAGATATCTGAGTATTCTTCCACGACCTTATCTACTTGCTTCTGTTGTGTGGAGAGGTCGGCTGCAGAGACCCTGGATGTGGCTGTGATTTTTCTCTCATTCTGAGAGAGAATCATGAAGAAGACAAACTTCCCCATCTGAGAGATGGCCTTCCTACATTGCTAAGCAAAGATCAAGGAAATAACACTAGGTGGGACCGCCTCGGGTATCCTGTACAATTTCTTGTTCAAAGTAATAATAACACTACAAGGCCTAGACTCATATATAGCATGATGTTTCCATAAATAAGGTTGGCCCAAAAGAACATGACAAACTTTGAGAGGAGAAACATCACAAAATACCTCGTCTTTGAAGGGCTTGATGTTGTACGAAAGTCGACACTGTTGACTGATGCGGAGATCGCTTCCTTGGCAAAGACATCCAATGTTGTAGGGTTGTGGGTGCGGCGTTGTCGACAGGGTCATCCGCTTGATGACCTCTACTGATATGAGGTTCTTCTAGCTACCACTATCAATGATGAAGTGTAGCGGAGTGCCTTTTACCCACTTTTGTGAATGGAAGAGGCGCTCTCCTTCTTCTAGCTCATCTGGTTCACCATGATGGAGCTTGGTGGTAGTAACGGTGGCACTGGGTTCCTCGTCAATGATCCATCTTCCCCTTTCTGGTTCTGACTCAGAATCAAAACCTGCATCTAATTCAGAGGCTTTCACTTCGGCCACCACTGTCTTCTTTGAGCGGTAGTCAGCAATATTATGCCAAGGGCTCTTATGAAAGTCGCACCACTTCCCGGTATCTTTATTTGTCTTTCTGGTGTCCTTCTTTTCTTGTGGCTTGGACTAGTTGTCCTGATACTATCCATATTTTCTCTATCCTTTGTTCTGTGGGTTGGAGCCGCCCTTTCCTAGATTTTGTTGTGAGGGGTTCCCTGGCCCAAATTGTCACGTCTTTTGTTTGGGCTTCTGCTCGATTTTGACAGCATATCGGTAGGCCGCGCCCAAGGATGAGATGTCCAAAAATTCCATTTTGGTTTGGATGTATCTATGCAGAGAACCAGATGTTGCTATGAATCTTTGATACCTAGCTTGGTGCGCAAGGTATGGAAGATATTTTTGAAATCTGACACGGCTTGGTCACTTTCTTGCCGCAGTGTGGTCCATTTGGTATACAAGTCGTCATAACTTATTACAGGGTATTATTGTTCCTTAATACCACCCCTGAAGGATTCCCAGGTGGCTGTGACTATAAATAATGAGGGTTCCTCTGTTTCCTTTTTCTCACAAAAAATTTCCCACCAATCTTTGACATGGGGAACGACTTTGAGGAGCGCAAAAGTAATCTTTTCTCTATTCAAAAAGTTATGGATATAAAAATACCATTATAGTAGATTCAACCACTTGTCTAAAGAATCTGCATCTATCTGACATTCAAATATAGGAATATTGAAGTTTATTTGTACCTTGAATGGGGCAGTGCCTCCGCTCAAAGAAGATGTGTTCCCTATTGGTAGTCGCCAAAGGATTTGCGCGAAATTATCCATCATCTCGTTCCTCTGTTGTGTGAGGGATTCCTCAATCAACAGTTTGAAAGGATGTCATGTCCCTTCATCTTTCTTTTTTCCTTCCATGAGAGGTCACTTGGGTGTGCGAGAGATTTTGTCCTCAAGAGAAACAAGCTCAAGACCTAACCCTTTGTACTCCGACCTCATTGGGGACATGCATTAAGACGACAAGGAGCAGGCCACTCTGATACCATTGATCCAGATTTTATGAGCAGAACAAAATGACTACATATTATTACCAGATGCTTAACACAGAATAACAGAGATACAATAAATTTGGTTTTCTATTCGATAAGGAAATGAGCTGAAACTATAAAATGCAGCGGAAAACAAGCTTGCTGGAATGGTGGCGGCTTATCTCTGAGAAGAGATGTGATGGCTGCGCTCATTCACAAGAAGATGATTACAATGAGGCTCTCAAGGCCTTTTTAAAATAAACAGGAGTTTCAAAAACCCTAAACATCCAAAAACCTAACCCTAGGAGATGAAGCGCCAAAAGTCATGTGGGCCCTGTTTGGGTAAGTTAGTACATCAAATTCCCAGGGTCGTAACTTTTTCATACGATCTTTGCTTTAGGCATATGATAGCCCATTGGAAATATATATCCGAGGACTACAACATTTGCACAAAATTTCATGAATTTTTGCGACCGCAACATACCCCAAAAAACATCGTTTAGGGCCTCAAAACGGATCTGGGAGTTCAAGACCTGAAAAACTGCTAAAAATAGTAAATTATCAAAATTGCGAGAAAGTTATTTTGAGCCAGCTGGAAAAGGTGGGTGGCCACTGATATCCACCTGGATCATTTACCCATGTTTAGGCCTATTTTGTAAAGTATAAATAGATGTCTAGGCAATGTAAGTTGGGGCATCTATGAGACCGAGAGGCAATTGCAAGTAGTGCTAAGTGCTAGGGTTGCATCTATGTGAGGTTAGGCAGATGATCTAAGTGTTGAGTCTTAAGTGCAAGTGTGGATTGTAGATGCTTTGTTCATACTGTGTGAGACTTGTAGAGCTAAGTGCAAGTGGTTGTAACATATTGTGGAAGGCTTTGTGCTCTAACACAAGTAAGGATGATCTAGTGAGGTGTGCAGATCTCCTATCCTTTGCGAAGTGGGACTTGGATGCTATGTTATTGTAAGAATATTGACCCAAGACAATAAAGAAGATAAGAGTTGGTGAACGTAGCCCCAGGGTGGGGGTGAACCACGTACATGATGTGTTGTTTTTCTCTGTGTGATGTATTGATGTGTTTATGTGTTTACTTGCTTAGTGCTTTAACATAGATGAATGATAGATAGATATGTTAATGTTATGTGCTTAATAGTATGGATGAATACTAGATCTGGCCTATGTGGAGGTGCTTAAGTGATTGAATGTAGTATATCTTAATTAATACTACGTTGTGTTGTAATTAGGGTTTAACTCTGATGTAACTAAGAACTGAATATTGATGAATGTTAACTATTGAGTGCTCTATTAAGTGATTAGAATCACAGATATATGTCCTAGATAAAGTTGCAGACACTGGAGTCCTGCAACCACCCCTACATCTACCTCGGGTGAGACTTCAGCTTCTTTGCAGGTGTTTCCAAAAGAGTCGGTAGTTAGGGTTTTGTTGGTGTTGTATTGTAGCGTTGAACCCTAGGTCTACCCCTGTGACAACAAATGGTTCCGTTGTCGGGACTTGAAACTGTGATTGCTGGGAGCTAAGGAAGAAGAGGCTTTGTGCGAAGATCGTACCTGAAATTGTGAGAGCTATGTGCATAGATATGTCGCTCTAGTGTGTAGTATTATACTTGATTTGTGAAGCTCTGTGCTAAAGGAAGAAGTCTAATCTGAAGAAAAGAGGTAAGATCTAAACGCTTTGTTCTCTGATAAAGGTAAGAATAGTGAAAATTTTTATATCTGAACGCTTTGTGCTCTGATAAAGGTAAGAATTGTGAAAAATTTTAGATCTGGAAGCTTTGTGCTCTGCTGAAGATAAGATTAGTGGAAATTTTTGTTTCTAAAGTATGGATCTAGGTATGTTTGATAAGAATTGTCCTATCTTGAAAACTAGGGCACTGATAGAATAAAGAAGATTTGGTATGAATAGATCTGATAAGAATAATGAAAGATATGTTATACATATGCATAGAAAGAATGTTTGGACTAACGAATGGATACAGGACCCTAGAAATAATATTTTGCAGGTTAGCCACCATGATCCTAGCGCACAATATGGGAGAGGCTGGGGATCATTTAAAATAAAGAGAGGATTAACCCTTTGTTACAGTTGCAGAAGACCGGGACATCTGGCTAAGGAATTCCCTGGTATAAGTCTTAGTTGTCTCTATTGCAAAGCTATGGACCATGAAGTATTGAATTGCTCTATAATGATTGCTAAGGTTGAAAGAATGAATATGAGACAAGAAGACCATGAGAAAGGTCAAGCAACTGAGATTATGACAGAACCCCAGAAAGAATCAGAAAATGTATTGCTACAGATGCAAGAAACCCTAAATGACCATCGACATATCAGCTTATCAGATATCTTCAAATAAAAAGAATACATTGAAACAAAAATAGGAGACTTTGACATTGACTGTGTTCTATATGAGGAAACACAGGTGAATATCATGATAGAAAGAACTTGGGAACTTTCAGGGGAGCCTGCTATGACTGCTTCATTGGGAGGAATAGGATTATTCAAAGGAAAGATGATAACCCTATGTGGAAGACTTACCCGGATATCTATGAGTGCTTATGGAACTTTGACAGAGGAAGAATTTTAAGTTCTTAAATTTATTGAGAACAACGCTCCATTTTCTATGTTACTAGGAAAACCTTGTATTGAAAAAGATCAGGCTATAAGGAAAGAAGAAGAAGTCTTAGAACACAAGAAGCAAGAGTTTAAATATTTAATGACTAGGAGGATCACACACTTTTGAAGAACACGAGAACCGAGCGAAGATATTTCAAACCAGAGACTTAGATGTCAAAGTGGGAAAGATACTAGAAGACCCACAGAAGAATAAAGTACCTATTCCATATACAGATGAAGTATTACCCCTGATTTCTAGGGAATAATCTGAACAACATGAAGTTACTCTGCCGAAAAAAGATAAGAATCAGAATGGAAAAAGGAATTGTGAGATGAAGCTCACTGGAAGGAATGCTAGAAAACTAAGTAAGAAGAGAGAAAATATTGAAAATTTACAGAAGGTTCCAAAGGGAACTTCGTAGAAGGAAAATTTGCAAAATTGGAGCTTCGCCAGAATATCATAACCGCGTCACATGGCACTTCGCCATGGAGAACCAATTTAGTTGTTGGGAACAACATAACCATTATACTGATGACCTGAACGGGTAGAAAGACATTTATGGTTAGAAAGTTCACCACTAGACCGTTGGGACCGCACCATAACGGACAGAATTGAGTTAATGAAGGCTTCTCACCCATTGCAAGAGATTCGTTGTTGAGTTATATATTTATCCCGCCGTGCCATGCAATGAGAACACTTTTTCCAACCGGGACTATATGAGCTCGCATCATAGTTGATTTTGCACAGTGATCATTGCATTAGTGCCATCCATCCTGTTGCATTGAGCAGTTATTCTTCAAACCCGAGGTATTCAACCACGAGCATATGTCCGAAGAACTTAGCGCAGTTGAAGAGTCTGTGAAAGAAGTACTCATCGACCTCATGACTGAGATAGTCATGTTTGAAAGAGTGATGTTTGTAGGTGTACAAGCATCCTCGACAAGAGGAGTGCAAGCCTCTCCATCGACTGTTTGTGGAGCCAGAACATCCCGACCATCAGCGGAAAAGAGAACCAAACGAAAAGATGACTTAGAAAATGCGAAGTTGATCCCGACCATATTGCCTTACTACATCCCACCTATGGCCGGCATGGTGATTCGAGATAGCGTGCCGAGTTATTATGAGTACACCATGGTTACTGCGTACCTCCCAAAGGGGATACACACAGTTCGAGCACAGTAGGATAAGATCGCAACATTGAAGTTCAGTGACTTCAACCTCGAAGATCGAAAAAAATACAATATGCTCATCCCATATAAATACCTGACCGGGACAAAAAGGAAGAACTCAAAGATAATTCCTCAACCATGGACGATGAACCTCGCATAGTCCACTTTGTTAAATGTAATGAAAACCCCACACTTTGGAAGGCACCAGGAAGTCAACGCCTATGTCAAGATATTTCTTTCATGTTACCATGGTGGCTACTTATGGCTAGACCATTGTATCACAGTCGACCTGACATTGATCCATAAGATCACAAGATTAATTATGAAAGGACCCGACCCATAGGAGTTCTATCCAGGAAAATCCACAGATCGCACACTAGCACATAATATCAAGGATACATACGACGATGTTGAAAATGGGATGTGAGGCTACAAGGTAGCCTCCATCCAAAATGGCACAGTGTGCCTATCCTGTCAGTTAATTACAAGAAAGTTAGTAAGTAAGAACAGATCTACGTAGGTCACAAGATTTGTTGTTGACCTCGAAGGGAAGTGCATAGAAGCTCTACAGATGAAATGGGAAAAGTACCTAGTGAATCAGCTAGAACTAAACTACCGCGAAGCACAGGATCAGGTCTACGAGTTCCACTTCAGCTGGCTCTTGATCCTTATCGCCTTTATTTCCTGGGAGATGACGGAAGGTGTGACCTTCTTGGATATTGAACTGTACGAGCCACTTGCTACGAAGTTCTCCACACTCTGGTACTCAAGTGATATGAACAAACAGTGGTATTCGAACTCTTTTTTTCATGCATATTACCTTCAGCTAAAGAGATCCATCGAAGCTTAACCTCACATGACTTTGAACACCCTATAGACATTCCGACCCCTGATGAAGTTCTGCATATATAGTCACTTCATCTACCTTACAGCGCGAGCCGATGAACATTAGGAGCAACTTCAGTCATAGTACAAGCTCACAAAAGAGGACCATGAGGAGATCACTAAGGACTGGTCGACAGACCTCCTTATTCAAGTAGACCCTACAAAGATGTCTGGCCCTAACAACCTAGAAACTGCGCATGATCCACCTAGACCTAGCAGAATGAAGAAGACCGAAGAGGTCCAAGACTTAAGAAGTGCCTCAGGAAAGACTTCTTCCGTGTCACCTGATCGAGGGGTTGATGATGAAGAGATAAATGGAAAAGGAGCTGAACAGAAGCAAGGCGAAGTAACACCACCTAGAGATGAGACCGATCCGCTAAATAAGAGGAAGGTTTCTCCACCGAAACCTTCTTCCTGGAAGAAATCGAGATACAACATGACCAAGATGAAGACCATGCTTACTACTGATGATTTTGACTTCATCATAGCAGCCCTCAACGATGATTCATAGGAAATCATGGAGAAACAAGAAGCCAAGAAGGAGGAAATGTATGACATAATTAAGGTCGAATTCTAAGGGGTACAATAGGCCCTTCAGTCCAGCCGCACAGTGTCCACTGCACCCCTGTCGTCAGGAGAACAAGAGTTGGGAGATGACCCATCCCAACTCCATCGATTAGTTGATGCGGTCGAAGCTCACCTTCATCGTGCACAAAAAGAAATAGAACAAGCCACCTAGGCATTGAAGAAAGTACAAGGAGAAATCATAGAACAACACAAAGTTGTAGAACAGGAGAAGGTTTCTCTCCAAGACAATTTTGAAGAAGATAAAGCCTATATGCAACAAGAAAAAGACCAGTTTCTCGCAGAGAAACTCGAAGTGAAAGAAGCAGTAAACAGATCCCTCTGCTCTGTGATAGAATTAGAACTACAAGATGAAGATCGATTCACGCATCAATTAGAGAATCTTGCAGAAGCTGTCCAACAGCTACATCAACAAATAACAGATTTAGAGCTTCGCACCGTACTTGACACTCTACAGGATGTAAGGGACCAAAGGGAAGAAACTGCTTGAAGCGCAGTTGAAAGAATAAAATTCCTTTCCCTAGAATGTAAGAAACTGAATGATCGCAATGCCTAGACATATGAGCGACTCACTGATAACCCATAATTGAAGGCACTGGAGTCGTATCTCCAGGAAGTAAAGTATCAAGCAGAGACAATACAAGCACAGTTGAAGCCCCTGTCATTTGTGGAAATAATGAAGTGATCCCAAGAGAACCGCACTGCCCAATAGCAGGTCCACACCATTCAAAGTAGAGTTATGGAAGTAACTCATAGGCTCCAACCTGTACAGGACAAGGCTTACCAACTATTCATAGAAATCGAAGGCCAAGGAATGGAACTGGATCAAGTCGTCATTGTTGTTGAACAATGCCTCGAGGGACCTGTCAACGAAGAAGTCATACAAGAGTTCACTGAACAAGAGTTCATAGAACAACAACAAGTCGAAGAAGCTCAAGCCAAGCTTGAGGCTTTTGAAGCAGAACTAATCAGATCAGAGTGACTCGGGACACATCACAGGTGAGTGTTGGGGGCATGTTGGCCCTTGACCAATTTTTGAAGATTCTTGGTCGTGTTTGACCTAATTTTGGGACTTCGATAGGATGTCAAAGGTGGAGCACAAGACGAAGCGGAGATCACGGGATATCGGCCCCTTTTAGGGCCCTTTTTGGGATTCAGGATTATGTAATGGATATGGGGATGTCGGCCCATGGGCTTACCCATGTTTAGGACTATTTTGTAAAGTATAAATAGATTTCTAGGAGATGTAAGGTGGGGCATCTATGAGACCGAGAGGAAGTTTCAAGTAGTGCTAAGTTCTAGGGTTGCATCTATGTGATGTTGGGCTGATAAACTAAGTGCTGAGTGATAAGTGCAAGTGTGTATTGTAGATGCTTTGTGCATACTGTGTGAGACTTGTAGAGCTAAGTGCAAGTGGTTGTAACAGACTATGGAAGGATTTGTGTTGTAACGTAAGGAAGGAGGATATAGCGAGGTGTACAGATCTCCTATCCTCTACGGAGTGGGACTTGGATGCTATGTGCATGTAAGAAGCTTGACCCAAGATAATAAATAAAAGAAGTGTTTGTGGATGTAGCCCCAAGGTGGGGGTGAACCATGTACATGATGTGTTTCTTTGGCTTGTGCGATGTATTGATGTGTTTATGTGCTTACTTGCTTAGTGCTTTAACATAGATGAATGATAGATAGATATTTTAATGCTATGTTCTTAATAGTATGGATGAACACTAGATCTGGCCTATGTGGAGGTGCTTAAGTGCTTGAATGTAGTATATCTGAATGAATACTGCGTTGTGTTGTAATTAGGGTTTAACTACATTGTAACTAAGAATTAAATATTGATGAATGTTAACTATTGAGTGCTATGTTAAGTGATTATAATCACATATCTTGTTGGCAAATGTTTAACACGTAGAATATGCTTGTCATTGATGGAATGTACAACAGTGGAGATGGCAGGATAAGAAGGATAAAATCCCTTGGGGATTCGAACGTGAAAGCTCAGGAGGAAAAACGTTGAGGAAAACACGCGCAGCAAAGCTCAAGATACAGGAGTTTGCAGAGGAGAAGGAATACAGAGATCCACAGCCATTGGATCCCATCCAAAATTCCCGACAGCATGAAGGTCGTCAGATCTGAATAAAAACAAGGAGAGCTCACGCTGAAGAGAAGGATAGATCTCAGGCGTTAGATCTGAGTGCAAGGTCTGACGACCGTTGGATCGAGGAGAACCTGCACGTCCTTTAAGGTACAAGGAGAAGTGGGCGTAATCATGATATGCGAAATCTTGACTTAATCTGAGCCGTTCACTTGGGGCGGACGCGTATCACAAGATCACCCATATTGGGGACTCGGACATCGGAAGTCATAGAGGGAAGCCTTTCGACATTGCAAGTGGCGAAGTGGTGAGCAGACATGAGCCGTCCATCTGGGAGGACAGGTGGCAGAGAGATCGAGAGATCTCGTGAACTCAAAAGTTTGCAGGATGAGTGCCCAAGTATTGGGTACTCCAAGTCGCAAAGTCGCGAAGTCGCGAAGTGTCGAGATAAACCACGAGGGACACGTGGAAGAATAATAAGGTGGGCCTGTGAATAGATAGGTGGACACATGTCGCCTGAGAAAGGGGAGTCAACACCCCATTGACCTCTCGGGTCTCGAGGATTCGCGAGATAAGAGCATGAGAGTTCAACCCTGGAACTCATGAGGTCACGAGTAGCAAGAGCGCGAGAATGGACCATCGATCCAACTCACGAAAATAGACCATGTCAGCTGGGGACATGTGTCATAACCAGCTAATGACAGGTGTCAGGCAGATTCAACACTTCAGGCACATGTAAGTCACGAATCAGAGTGACACGTGGCAGTATTTAACACGTGTCAAACCACATGTAACATCAGCAGAGTATCGGGGGTTCGCAGGATAAAGGCCCAAGTATTGGGTGTTCAAAGTCGTGAGGCGCGAGTACACAAGGCAATGAAGTGACAAGAGATTTATAGCCATCCATCTGGGGGGACAGGTGGCGATAGATAGAGAGATATCGCGAACTCGGGAGTTCGCAGGATGAGAGTCCAAACATTAGGTACTCCAAGTCGCGAGGTCGCGAGGTAGCGAGAGAAGGACAGCCTCCAGATCTGGATCACAGGAGGACCGTTGGATCTGCGCGAGGGATCACACGTGGAGAAAGATCGTCATCTCGCTGACTGGAAATTCAAAGGAACAGTGAAGATGCAAGATCGCGATTTAATCAAGGACCGTTGGATCAAGAGGACGCGTGGCGAAAGATCAGAGCACCATAAAGCTCCATCTTGGAGTTTCACCTATCGCGACTTGGAGTGATGAAAATATCCTTCTTAGGATCAGCGAGATGCGAGATCATGAAATGATCCTGATCGTCAATACATCATAAGATATGGACCATTGATCTGAGCTCCATCTCGGAGTCTCGCCTATCGCGACTTGGAGTAACGAAAATCTCCAACGAAGGAACAACGAGATACGAGATCACGATGAGATCAGGACTGTTGATTCACCAATATCATGAACCGTCGATCAGGGTCGATGAAGATCAAGAGTTCGACTATCTTGGAGAAGACAAAAAGTATTAAACTGCCAGAGAGACTGAGGAATCTCAGTATAACATACAGTGATGCTGGACACGTGGGGCGAACCACCAGAGAAGCTGAAGAGTCACGATGATAATCAGACAGAACACTCGAGAGGTGGAGGATAATGGAACAGAGTCAGCATGCAAAGGCATTGTGAACACTGCATGCACAAGGTGCACAGAAGCTATAAATACACGGTACAAAGAAGAGATGGTGTTGTTGTTGTTATTCGAGTGATGATAGTTGTTGATGTGGAAAGTGATTCATGTGTGAAGAAGGAGGAGAGTGCAGTAGCTGAATTGTACA
>ML821671.1:58852-75453 GCA_009831015.1 Picea engelmannii
TGTTAGTCGTATGGAATAGAGAAATAAAGGTAAAACAAAGGCAACGCTTAAATTCATAAGCCTATGGTTCTACGTCTATGATCATATGAAAATGGATTGAAGGAAGTGCCTTGTCTTGACTTAATTCAACATAGATTCAACACCAGAACAATACAGAGAATTGATAAGAGATCAAATAAGATTTTTTAGTTAACAAAGAATGCAGCAGAAACATGAGAACGATATGATGAGTCGATCCATGTCTATGATCAACTCATGAAGACAAAAGAACCAACACACAGTCATGATTAAAAGAGAGTTAATTCATAAACATTATGAATAAAGAATATAAAGATAACTGATATTAATTAAAGAATAACATTATCATTTTAAATGAAAAGGTACAATGGTTCAAATGTCAAAAGACACAATGATTAGAATCCACACCAGTTCGAAGACTATATAAGCAAGAAGGAATGGTGAGAAGATGTGTAGTTGAATTTGTTGAAGTATATATATTTATATATAATGGATTGAATGAAGATTCATTCTATCAGGCTGGTGTCTGTTTACAAGCTAGGTCTTGTATGAGGATTGGATTCCTCACATCTCAGTTGGATCTGAGATAAAGAATATGGGATTTGTCATGAGGATTGGATTCCTCATTTCACAGTTGGATCTGAGAACTACAAGCTGGGTCTTGTAACAGAGAGATGAGTCTCTCATAATTGTATGAAGATGATATTCAAAGATTGATCTTATGTATTCATTCAAGTTAAAATAAATAAACAAATTATTTATTCTTATATATATATATATATATATATATATATATATATATATAGTTTGAGAAAATGAAATAAATGTTTTTTTATCAGTTAATTTGTAAAAAGTGAAAATTGTCCAAAGTTTATCTGACACTGATTCACCCCCCCTCCCCTCTCAGTTTCAAGTACCCATTTCAACAATTGGTATCAGAGAAGGTTCCTTCAGCACAGTTTAAACACTAAAGGTAGATTCAGAAGAAATGGATGGACAAATTTCTATCTCAATAAATGAAGCTCTCTTATTTGATGGAACAAATTATTTATCATGGAGGGAAAATATGAAAAGATATATGAAGTCAAGAGGATCTGGAGTTTGGGATTCAGTAGTAAGTAATCCCTGGCACTTAACTACTTCAAAGAGAAAATTCAAAACTGCAAAGGAAGAAAAGAGAAATAATTCAATAGCCTTAAAAGAAATTCAGGATGGATTGTAATACCAAGTCAAAGAAAAGATGAAGCACTACAAATCTGCCAAATATTTATGGCTTCAACTAAAAAGTTGTTATCAAAATAAAACACAAGAAGAAGATAAATCCTTTCAAAGTGAGCAACAAGACTCGGATACAAAGGATTCCTACCAAAATAAAGAACAAAACTCAGAAGAAGAGAGTTCTTATCAAGATAATGAAGGAGATAAAGAAAATAAAAATTGCAATCAAATTGAAGAACATAGTTCAGAGAAAACGATTTCTAATCAGAATGAAATACATGATTTGATGCAAATATTAGTCAACAGTGAGGAAGACAACCTCATCAAGGAAATGTGGCATACCTTAGTAATCACTAAATAAAAATTACATAATCTTAAAACTGATTTTGCAGCTGCTATAGGAGAGATTCGTTTGAAACCAGGAAATTATATGCATATTAAAGTTCCTATGGAAGCTCTTGAAAGTCTTGAGTACACAACCCTATGCACTCTATAAGAGTTGGAGAAACTACAACAAAAAGACATGATACTACTATAACAGTTAGATCAATCTAACCATGAAGATCATGGATAAACCTTTCAGCTAGAAAAAGAATAAGAGATCAAAAGATTGAAAACTGAAGTTACTAATCTTATGGAAGAAATGGAAGAATTAAAGAAACATGACAGTAAAAGAAAATAAGTACTAAAAGAATCAGAAGAATGTTATGTTAACATTTATCCGATGGATGAAGTAGAAGAAGAATTATCAAAGACCAAACAAAAAGTTGATTGGAGTCTCTACGTATACCACTTTGATCATAATGATTCATACTATAGTTTTCTTCATGACTACACTAAATAATTTCTTGAAAAGAGTCAAAATCATATCACGGGAATAAAGGAAATGCTCAAAGACAATGGAAAAATCATATCTAAGAAAAATGTTCAGTTCGAATAAAAAGAAGAGGAGGTTGAGAAATTGAAGAATGAAATCATTCAGGCAAAAGAGAAAAGAAGGAAGATGATGAACTTAGCAAAAACCTTGCATATCTAAAAGAACTAAGAGAAAGCAATGTCAATCTGAAAACCCAAATTGAAGAAGCCAAAAGAAGAGAGGAGGTAGTGAGGAACCAATTGAACAAAAGAGAATAATTATGTCATAAGCTGGAAGTAGAAGTTGTGAATCTTAGAAAGGAGGTTGAGAAGCCAAACACTCAACTTGTGTAAATTAAAGAATGTAAAGAAGACCTAAAGATCTAGTTGACAAGGAAAGAAAATTCTTACCACATATTGGAATTGGAAATCATCAATTTCAAAAGGATAAATGAGAGTACTAATGAAAATCTAATGACTCAAATTGAAAAAGCTAAGAAAAAGGAAGAAGAACAGAAGATCTAAATAACCAAAAAGGAAGAGTCATGAATTTTTTTTGAATTAGAAGCCATCAAACTAAAAAGGATTCAGCTCGAGTATGAGGAAGAAATAAAAATTTTGAAATCTAAAATTTTTGATATAACAAAATATATGGAAGAATTGAAGACATATGAAAAAACTATTAAATGGAAAGAAGTCTTGGATGAGACAGAAGAAATTTTCATAAATCTAAAGACTCAACTTGAACATGCTAGAGAAGTGGAAGAATCCCTGAAGATTCAGTTGACTAAAAAGGAAGAGTTATGTCACATGTTGAAGTTAGAAATAGTCAATCTCAAAAGGATGAATGAAAAGACAAAAAAGATTTTCAATTTCTAGAATAGCTCGGCTATCCTAGATAAGATTTGGAAAAGCCAAAAATCAACTAATGATAAAACTGGTCTTGAATACTATAAGAAGGAAGACAATAACAAATGGAGCACCATTTACAAACATGAGAAAGAATCATCCTTCTTAAAAGGAAAATATTCAAGTACAAATCAATTACAAGTCATGAACTTTGTTAAGAAAGACAACTATAGAAGTAAAAAGAGAGAAGAAAATCAAATGGCAGATCCTTCAAGCCAGAATAAAAGCAAGAAAGGAAACACCTTCAATGGCTATTTTTTTTTTGTCATAGATTTGGACATAAAGAAATGGACTCCAAGAAACTAGAGAAAGGATATACAATAAAATGCAATTAGATGTTGGAGATGTAATTTTGTTGGGCACACAAAAAAACTTTTCCATACAATGAAATGTTACAACTGTGATAGTTTTGGGCACAAATCTCAAAACTGCAAGAATAAAAAAAATCAATGTTTGAATAAGTCATTCAAGTCAATGACAAATCCAAATAAAATTTGGAAGAAGAAGGGAGATGACAAATCTCAAAAAAAAAAATTAGAAAGAGAAGATCCAAAAAGAAAAATATCTCACGGAAATATATGGAGAAGAAAATCTGAAGGAGAAACCAAGAAAGATGTTATTACACCTGAAAATGAAGAAATTAATTATAAGAATGTGATGGGTAAAAGTCATAATAAAGAATGTGAAATTCAATATGAGATAAATAAATCTCAAGAAAAGGATGTACCTATAGAATAATATGGGACAATATCAAATTTTGATTATGTCATAAGTTGTTAACAAAAGAAAGAAAATACAAAGAAAAAATAAAGGTAGCAGAGAAGTTCAAGGAGTATCATTCAACAAAGATCAATTGATAACAAAATTGGTATAATTCCTCAATTTGTATTCCTATGAAATATCAAAAACAAATAATAAAGTAATTACATTAAGTGTTGAAAAGACTTGATCACTACAAAATTTGTATCAAGAAGACTACTTATTTAAACACAAAAATCCCAATAAACCAAGATAAGAAGTTAGTAAATTAACAGGGGAAGAGACCTTGTCAGGAAGAGATACCCTTTTAGAAACAAAGGGGGAGAGTAGTCAAAAGAAGAGAGAGAGAGCATATTGACAGGGGGAGTCATTTGTTTATGCCAGACTAAACATGATTCGAGGGGGAGTTACCCAAGATCATATTTTGGTCAAAAAAGTACAGAAAAGTAGAGGTTGATCATAAGGGGAGAAACCCTTTGCCATTGATGTCAACTGGGGAGAGTAACTTCAGAGGAGAGAAGCATCATCACAGGGGGAGATTGTTGGACACATTGTCATTCATGTGTTGTCATTAATGTCAACAGTCATGATAAGTTGTTATGATGGCAACATGAATCAGTCATGATCAGTTATATAGTTGTACTTAGTGTCAAGATGGCCAATAAGGTCTTTCCATGTGTAATGAAGGGTCAATAATGGAAAGAGAATGTCAAACAATAAGCAGAGAATCAAGGTTAATATCAGGAGGATAAGTATACTAAATATTGACAGAAGAACATCACCTTAAGGCTTAAGAAATTCGTGATTATTATTGATCACGATAGGATCAACAATGTTCCTATGATCAAGCTCAAGAGGGTTAGTGAATGAAGATCAGTATTTGAGAAGATATGACGCACATGAAGCTCAATTAAATCATGTAGAGATTAAAGCTCAGAAGGAACGAGTGCACAGGAGAGGAACAAATCCCATTTGTTGGATCTAAACATGAAGGACCAACAACCGTTAGATCCAGTGGATTTGCAAGGAGGATAAGATCAGGAAAAAAATCTCCGAGAGACAAAGTCGTGAACTGAGAATTAGCGATTTTATTTGGACCGTTGGATCGTGGAGGGTCGTGGACCGTCGATCCAATTTAATAGGATATCGAGAAATAGGGAATCGAAGAAAGGAGGATTTCCAATCTCCAACATCGCGAAACACAAAGTCTCGATGAAATATGGGCCATTGGATCATAGACTAATCTAGGTCATCGATCAGACAAGAGATGAAACGAAAATTCATGAAGTCCGACTTCACAAAGGAGATCACAACCGTTGGATAGAAGAAGGTCATGGACCGTTGATCTAGCTAACCTCCGACATCGTGAAATGTGAAGTCCTGATGAGATCTGGGCTGTCATATCACTGAAGGTTGTGGACCGTTGATCTGACATGGAAAACTTCGGAGATTGCGAGTTGGGAGAATTGAGGCAACTCTCAGCTACATATCCAATGTCAGAAGTCGCAAAGAGCCTTTTTTCTTGGCCCCTGGTCACAACCAAGGTCACATCAGCAGAAGATAAGGGAAGGAGCTAGTGTTTCTAGGATCTTCTTTGAAAATTGGGAGTTGGGAGAGTCGAGAGATCGAATATATGAAGTCCCGAAAGATGATATTCTGAAGTCACTCTCAGTCATCGATCTAAGATACATTCCTGATAGTATTATGACCATTAGATAAAAGAGATGAACATGTGTCAGATAGGGAGATCTATGTTAGAAAGAACATGTGACAAACCACGTTACAATACCACATCAGTAAGGACACATGGCACAGTTAGATAATGACAAGTGTCAGGATGAAATCGACAGATCAGGTATGTGTAAATCATGAATTTGAGTGACATGTGGCAGCCACTCAGCCTATGCCATGTCAACAAGTGACGTCAACAAGTTACGTCACTCTGGGAGTTTTACTTCAAGATCATTCTTGACCATTTATATAGTATAGTGGAAGGATAGCGTAAGTGGAAAAATCGAAGTCACGATATAAATGAGAGTCATTCATCTCAACTCTTGATTAAGTCGTAATCGTCGATTTGTTCGAAACCTCTGAACAGGATCGTCCGACTAAAGGAAGAACGATAATGACCGTCCGATCTAATTCGAAGAAATTTGCGTTGGAGATTTGAAATATTACAGAGGATGAAAGTTGCGAAGGATGAAGTCCTGAAATACGATAGTCATCCATATCGTCATGCGATTAAAACGTGACCGTTGATATTGACAAATGATCAAGAACTTATTTATCCCTAGCATCTGGTCACCACCGTTAGTCGTATGGAATAGAGAAATAAGGGTAAAATGAAGGCAACGCTTAAATTGATAAGCCTGTGGTTCTACACTTGTGATCATATGAAAATGGATTGAAGGAAGCGCCTCATCCAGACTTAATTCGACATAGAGTTAACACCATAACAATACAGAGAATCGATAGGAGATCAAATAAGATCTGTTAATTAACAGAGAATGCAACAGAAACATGAGAACGATATGATGATTCGATCCATGCCTATGATCAACTCATGAAGACAAAATAACTGACACACAGTCATGATTAAAAGAGAGTTAATTCATAAACATTATGAATAAAGAATAAAAAGAAAAATGATATTAATTAAAGAATAATATTATCATTTTAAATGAAAAGGTACAATGGTTCAAATGTGAAAAGACACAATGATTCGAATCCACACCAGTGAGAAGACTATATAAGCAAGAAAAAAAGGTGAGAAGATGTGTAGTTGAATTTGTTGAAGTATATACATTTATATATAATGGATTGAATGAACTCATTCTATTAGATTGGTGCGTGTTTACAAGATGGGTCCTATATGAGGATTGGATTCCTCACATCTTACTTGGATCTGAGATCAACAAGATGGTACTTGTTATGAGGATTCGATTCCTCATTTCTTAGTTGGATCTGAGGACTACAAGCTAAGTCTTGTAACAAAGAGTCGGGTCTCTCATAATTGTATGAAGATGATATTCAAAGATTGATCGTATGTATTCATTCAAGTTAAAATAAATAAATAAAGTATTTATTCTTTTATATATATTGTTTGAGAAAATGAAATAAATAATTGTTGTTCAGTTAATTTGTAAAAAGTGAAAATTGTCCAAAGTTTATATGACATTGATTCACCCCCACCCCTCTTAGTGTCAAGTACCCATTTAAACATATGGCATAAATTGGCATTGATTGTTTAAGTATCGTTGTTTCAATCACTCTTGCTTAGTATTATTAGATTTTAAATATTTAAACAGAAAAATGTATGTTCTTTCTTTATCTCTTCTATAAACACTTTTAAGAACATCCATTTTGCAAGATTTCAAGTAAACCTTGCAAAATGTATATAAACTATTTGCAATTATTTGTCCATATTCATGTTTTTATTAGAACATTTGTAAACATGTATTCTTAGTATCATAGATTTTAGAGTGGTTTCATTTATTTTATCATTTTTAGGAATTTAGTTGGCCAACAGAGCCATTAAACCCGTCAAGTCATTTCATTCCAAACGTCTTGGGTTAATTAGACAACGTCGGTCCAGATTTGACCTTCTAGTTGATGGTGTGTCACTTACGCTCGTCAAAAAATGGCGCTAGAAGGAGAGCCTGAAATTAATTGATGGCACATGGAGGTCCTAAGACTCCCCCACACACTCACACTATTGTCGTAATGTGTAGTCTCTCTGACATAAACGTTACACTTGAAACAACAACTACCTCAAACGATAATCTTGACATTCCTGTCGAACCAGTAACACCAGTTCCTGAGGGGATTGAAGTCTAGGAAATTGTCCTCCAGTCACTTATAAGAACTCAAAGTGTCTTATCCCGTATTAGACAACCCGTTATACAACTCAATCAACCCCTTGACTTTACAAATCTACAAGAACAAATTAAAAGCACTAGTCTGACTAGAAACACGGTAGGGAATGGAAATACTACCGATCATGCTGAAATGTTTATCCCTAGAGCTGGAGGATCTAGTATTCCACCTTCTCTACCTGGTTCTTATCCATCCTCTTCAGGAGGAGAGTCTTCATACAAAGGCAGTTCTTCATCAGAACCATCTCAGCCTTCGACACCACCAACTCCCATGGAAAACCAAAATAATCCTGCCAGACTCTGGCTCGATCAAGATTTCATGGTTGTACCTGGACCCCAACACCCATTACCTAAACATCCAGAGAAATGGTTGCCCAAATTTGATCCAGATTCGAAGAAATCAACTGAGGATCACATCAACAAATTTATGGTGGCCATTTGACTCTGGAGTGTTGAACATGAAGACGTAGTGTGAAAATTATTTCCTTATACTTTCAAGGGAAATGCCTCAACCTGGTATTTCTCTCAACAACCCCAGACCATCGTCTCTTGGAACAATTTCGAAACTTGTTTTCTAGAAAAATTTGGAGATGATAAATATCCAGAATTCTTGGCTATGGAACTCTCTAGCTTAAAAATTAACCCTAAATAAAAAGTGAAATACTTTAACCAAATATTTATAACACTAAAAAACAAAATCCCTGCAGATTTGATGCCCGCAAAAAGTTTAATTATTGCATATTATGTTAAGGCCTTGCACAATAACATAGCCATATGGGTTAAAAGGTCCAAAAATAACACGTTGTTAGAAGCCTTTGAGGAGGCAAGTCAAATTGAGAAATATATATTGATCTTAAAAGACAATCTTAATAGTGAAGCTGAAACAACTTCGTTTCCTAAGAAGAAAATAGAAATTCTCACTAGGCCTCCCCAAACTAAAAATCAAAAAGAAACATTAGACTTGGAAAGCTTGCAGAAAGATTTCCAGAAACTGTCCAATAACTTCGTTGACTTGAAAAGATTAGACGAGGAGGCATCCACAAGAAAAGGAAGTTTCAAACCTCCTTTTAGAAATCCTTTCCCTCCAAACCGGCCAAACCCGACCACAGAAGGTCTAAATTTTGAAACTTTACAGTATGCTTTGCAAACGATATTAGAAGTGCATGACAATTTTGTTTCTGTTCCTCCTGAAAATTCTGATGATACAGTTGAGGAAGAGGTACCAGAAGAGGAGCACTCATCTCCTCCCATTTTTGGGCACTTGTCAGATAGTATCTTCCAAACTAATTTGAAACTGTCCACCCCTACAACACAAGAAGTAAAGCACAAAACAAGCCTCCTCCTGAAGTAAGTAAAAATGTTTTTCCAAAACAGTCAAATCAAACTGAAATTAGACAAAGCCTAAATGCCCCAGTTTAGAGTATGATTTAATTGAAGATCTAAAAAATTTGAGGGCTAATATTTATGTTTTTGAACTGCTGAAATTTTCTCTTATTTTGGAAAAAATGCTTCAAGGCATCACTGAAAAATAGTAAAAAGAGTGATGTTAGTAGAAAAAAATCATCATAAATTGATTTAAACATGGCTAAAAATGTCCTAGCCAAAAAGACATCTGAACATCAAGACAAAAGGGATTTAGCAGAAAAAACTGTAGGAAATATAGATAAAACTGTTTCAGGGACAACAATAAAAAATCACCAGAATTATGTTGTTTCCTCGTGAAAAAATGTCCACCCCTTTTTATTGACTTTTGATATTTTTAATAGGAATGTACATAATTTTATGGTTGACTCTGGTGCATCATCAGAAGTGATGCCTCTGTCTATATGCCAAAACATTAATGCATAAGTAAAACCTTATGATCTTAAAATCATTCATCTAGATCGAACCAATGTTAAAGTAATCGGTGAGCTTAAGAACGTGTTGATTAGATTATCATCCAATCCTAAAGTTCAACAAGTAATTGATATTATCATTGTTGATATTCCTGAAGTTTATGGTCTTTTTTTAAGCAGAGATTGGTCAGAATAGTTGCACCGTTATTTTGCTACAGACTGGTCTCACTTGTGGTTGCCTGAAAATGGACAGCCCAATAAAATCATAATAAATAGAGAACGTTATGGTAAGCATACCGTGACAGATATGAACGATCCAAATGAGCCTTTCATTACCTCCACAAATTTGATTGAAACGCGTGGAATGAATACCTTTTTTGGTAACTTCATGATTGAAATTTCCTCTATCACTGATCTAGAACATCAGTCTGAAGTTACATATTATGCTCAGGCACCAGTTTTGTCGAATACGCCAAAAACTACTAATGACGCACAAATCCGATCCCTATATTTCAATGGATCCAAATCTCAAGAAGGAGCAGGTGTTGGATGTGTTCTTATCAACACAACAGATAATAAAACTTTATTGCTGTCGGTTAGAGTTTGAATGTACTAACAACACAGCTGAATATGAAGCGCTTCTGCAAGGACTTAGGAAAGCACTGGATATGGACATGCAAAATTTGATAGTATTATGTGACTCAAAAATCATGGTCAAGCAGGTAAGAAATGCAATACACTGTTTGTAACCGCATATAAAGAGTTACCAAACTGAGGTATGGAGTTTAATGCATAAATTTCTATCATTTAATATAAATTCCATTCCTAGGATGAGTAATTCATAAGCAGATCTACTAGTCAATGTTGCTTCTAAGTTGTTGCACGCTGAAGGATTTTCTCCTAATGCATTTTCGATCGAATTGTTATTCAGGCCGTCGATCCTGGACAATATCACAAATTGGAGAGTATTTGATGATGACCAGCAGGTCATCAACTTTTTACATATGGAAGACACCTTCCAGGACACATTCATTGGTGAAGGCACTCACAACGATAATCTTTGAAACTTCACGGTAATATCTGATCCGCGATCTCTTGAATCAACATTCAAGCTGGTAAACTCTATCCCCAGATTTGTTGTAATATTAGAGATATTTTATGACTTGAAGGAAAATTTTAGAGGGGTATTCAATTGTAAAACTAACAGTTCCTCTTTGATCTGTGAAATGGTTAACCTAGGAACAAGAGATAATCCTCAAAATATTAACCTGGGAAAGGGATGTTCTAAGCAAGAAAGATTCGCTTTCATAAAATTATTTAAAGAATTTAAAGATATATTTTCTTGGACATACAACAACCTGAAAACTCTTGATCCAAACATCATACAACATGTAATCCCTATGAAACCCCATACACATCCTTTTCAACAGAAATTGAGGAAAATGCATCCTAAATTGGAACCTATTGTTCAAAAGGAATTGAATAAATTACTAACTGCAAAGATAATTTTTTCAGTATCAATGGGTGTCTATATTAGTCCTTGTAAGGAAGAAAAGTTTTGAAATTCGACTCTATGTTGAATTTCAGAACTTAAACCAGGTGTCTGATAAAGACAACTATCTTGTTCCTCCAATGGAACAAATTATACAACATGTGTCTGGATCCGAAAGACTATCTCTGTTATATGGTTTTTCGGGATACAACCAGGTCCTTATGTATCCTTCAACCCATCTTAAAACCACCTTTCGTACCCCATGGGGCACTTATGCCTACAACAAAATGCCTTTTGGACTGATAAACGTCGGTGCCACTTTCCACAGAGCAATGGATATTTCTTTTCATGGCTTCATTAACCAGTCAGTTGTGGTCTATCTTGATGATGACTTTTCAAAAAACAAGAAAGATCACTTATCTCACCTTAGGGTTGTCTTGTAACAATGTCGCAAGTTCGACATATCTCTCAATCCTAAGAAATCGATCTTTGCAGTAGAGCAAGGTAAACTGATTGGGTTTATAGTGTCTAAGGATGGAATTATTATTGATCCCGAGAGAAGCTAAGCCATTGCTAAACTTCCTCCTCCTTCTTCCAAAAAGGCCATGCAATCCTTTTTGGGAAAGATTAACTTTGTCAAAATATTTGTCCCAAGTTTCTCAAAAATGGTTCGACCTCTACAAAATTCAATTAAAAAGGATGTTTTGTACCGATGGGGACCACAAGAAAGTCAGGATTTCGATTCAATTAGAAAAGAAATAATAGAATCCCCTTCCTTGATGAGTCCYGATTTTTCTCAAGATTTCACTCTTTACACTTTTGCATCTAAWRGAKCCTATSTTGTTGTGCTTACACATAAAAATGGTKAAAGCAATGAGATATACATTTCCTTCATGAGCTCTTCWTTTAAAGGAGAAGAATTTAATTACMCTGCAGTAGATCAGCAGGCTTATGTTGTTTTTAAAGCAGTGRAACACTTCCGTTCATACATGTTGAAATCCATAACCAAAGTGGTTGTTCCTTACCCCGCTATAAGAAACCTGTTAGTACAAAAAGAGATAGGTGAGAAAAGGGAAAATTAGATGAAATCACTACAGGAATATGACATTGAAATAACCCCTGCCCAAATTGTTAGAGGTCAAGGCCTATGTAAACTAGTGTTCGATTTGGTTGAGGAACAAGAAAGTCAAATAAACACATCAACTATAAATCGGCATAACGAAAAACAGATCAGTTGTGCACAAGATACACTCAATTCTTGGTATGAGAACATTAGATTCTATTTAATGCATGGATATTATCCCCGCAATCTTGATATGAAAAATAGAAGAGCAATTAGGCTTAAATCTGCATCTTTCTAGTTAATCAATGATATATTATTTTGAAATAACTTTGATGGTGTTTTTCTGCATTGTTTAGAAAATGAGGAGTCTGAAAGGGTGCTTGTTGAACTTCATGCCGATGAGGCCGGTGGTTACTTTGGTGGAGATACCACTTCCCACAAAGTGCTAAGGGATGGATACTATTGGCCTACATTTTTTAAATATGCCCATACGTTGTCTCGCAAATGTGTAATATACCAAAAGGTTGTAGGACGAGTGAAAAAGACAGCTTTTCCTTTGCAACTTGTTACTGTAGATGCACCTTTTTCAAAAATGGTTCCTAGAAATTATAGGACCAATCAATCCCCCTTATACCCAAAAGCACAAGTACATACTCACAGCAACATACTATTTTACAACATGGTCTGAAGATTTACCTTTAAAAGTGGTCAACACAAATCAAGTAGTGTCTTTTCTGAACTCCCATATCATCACTCGATTCAACATTCCTAAATGTTTGGTTTTTTACAACGCCTCTTCTTTTTCGTCCCTTGATATAAATGTTTTCTCTCTATAAAAATGGATTAAACTGAAGTATTATTCTAGCTACTACCCTCAAGGGAATGGTCTAGTAGGATCGACAAATAAGAATTTAATCAAGATTATTAAGAGGACAGTTTCAGAAAACCACAAGAATTGGCACAATGCATTGTACAGTGCACTTTGGGCTGATAGGGTAACTCCAAAAGATTCTATTGGTAATTCCCCTTTCTTCCTCATCTACAGAAGAGAATCCATCCTCCCCCGACATGTCTTACTACCTTCTATGAAATTATCGCAAATAGTTCAAGAAGAAGAGTGTCCTCCTCTAGAAAACTAGATAAATGCTTTATTAAAATTAAAGGAGGTGAGAACACAAGAAAAACATAAACTTGACCAGCACCAGCAAATTGTAAAGAGTTGGTTTGATGAAAATTCATCTTCTGATAGGAATTTTGACGTTGGAGATTTGGTTCTCAAGTGGGACAAATCTCACGAGGGTAAGGGGGAACATACCAAGTTCCAAAACCTGTGGATGGGACCATTTGTAATTTCTGAAAAATTGGGTCTTAGCTCTTTTCGTCTACATAATTTGGAGGGATAACCAAACACTTTCCTAGTGAATGGCCAGGCTCTCAAGAGATATTTCGCTTGATGATTTTTTATCCACCCTCTTGTAAATATTTTAATTTTTTTTTTTTTTGTTCTTTTCATTTTGCTTGATTTTGATTTGTTTTCTAAATAATTATGTTTGAATTACCATTTCATTTGTTGAAGGGAATCAAAATTCTTATTCATTAGCAGAAGTTGGTAACATCTCAAGCACCTGAGCAGTAAATGCTAAAACTTAGATCAACGGAATTAAGTTTATGTTCAAAAAGTATTCCTGGTTTCTCATTAAAATCAAAGGAAGACGCGATTATACTTAAAAAAATTCTAACGTCGTCCTTGTTTTAATGAGAACAAATCGGTGTGCTTCCCCATCCTAGAGATGATTTCTTAACAGAAATCAAACTGTCCAAATCATGATGAAAGTCATCAAAACAGAAAAATAATTTGTAAATGATCAAACCTTTCATTCCAAACTATGATATTTTTAGTGTCACGCCGCTCTCTTAAATATCGTGAAGTTTATGGAAATATATAAACAAATTTTAGAAATTTAGAAGCACTACAATGTGTGGGAAGTGTGTGTAAACCCGTCGGGACACTGAATAGGTCTGTTGGCATCGGGTAAATGCATGCATGATACCAAGGCAACTTCATCGGGGTACTAAACAGGCCTGTTGGCAGTGAAGAAATGCCTGGTTTAAGGAGATCCTCAGGTATGTATTTTAAGTTGATCAAGTGTAAATATTTTTTATATCGTAAATGGATGACTCTTGGATAGGATAGAGGTAGTAGAGTGGGTTAAATTACATCCTTGTCAAGGCTATGGACGCCTGCTGGCAGCAATGGCCCTATCAACGGTATTGAAGTCACCTGCATAAACATCTCTAAACCTGTGATTGAAATGAGATACCAAATTACATTGTCAAACATAAATGCACCCAATGTTATGACTATGTTATTTTCTGAGTTATTATCGAAACGCTTGATATGTCGTTGACTATTTCTAAAAATTTATTTCATCTGTACCCCTGACATAAATTTTCTACTAATGCATAGATAACTACTTCACCCAGTGTGTCGCCATTGTTGGCAGCCACCAATTTTGTCAAATTTTATCATAACTAAAATTCATCACAAAGAGATAAAATCTTTATGTAGTTGCCTCCTCCTTCCATTTAAAAATGATTATGTCTTTGGGATTCAAGGAGATGTATTGGGTGAGCTCATTATATGATGTTTTTATTTTAATTTTCGTTTGTTTGTTTAAATTTCATGACTGCAAGAATGAAATTCAAATCAAACACTTGGCTTGGGTAATCATTCTGTAGTATGTGTTCTTTCTTCTATTCTTTTACCTAAGAGATTACACTTTAAGGGAACCTATATGTTACTAAATTGAAGTTTTATAAGCTCATTGATTAATTGACTATCACATTTTTATGTATTATGGGATTATCTATGGTTGGTTGTATGGTTTGATTTTATGATATCCATAATCATGTTGCAACCTTGGATTTACAATTGATATGTGTTCTTGTGATCTATCAGTCATAATGCATTCATGTCACTTGGTACAGGTCTGATGTACCCACCTATACACCTCACTCTGTCATCATGTACATTTAATGACCTTCATTCATTATTTGAATTGGAATTTGATAGTGGTTGGGGTTTTGATCTTCATTGTGTGTAATGGCTCATAGGTCTACGCATCCTCTAGTTTTGTGTCACCCCAAACTTAAGTTATCAAACATGACAGTCACCCAAGTTCATAGGTATTGGGTTGTTTTAGTTTCCACAGACCTCTCCTTATTAGTTGTCTACTAGAAGATGAAGCCCCCTCCTCATAGTGTCTAATGTGTTTGTTTGACAGTAACCATGGACCATGTGTGTAAGGTAGCTAGAGAGGTAGTGGGGGGGCCCAGAGGGCCCATAGTGATGATAGTGGAGACCATTCAATGTAAGGTGGACTAGGTCCACTATATTATTAAATAAGGCCCACTATGGTAGTTAGATATAATAAATGGGTAGTTCGATATAATAAATGTAAGAGGACTTCTTAGAAGGTTCTACTTCTGGAAGATTCCTCCTCTAGAATGTTATTAGGTAATGGTAGCACTATATAAAGGGGTTCAAGCAATGTAAGGGGACATGAAGAGAATTATTGTATTCGAGTGGTAGCTCAATAGGAGGATGCCCCCTCGAAGAGGCAAGTGATCAGGAGAGGATCCCTTCCATAATAGGATCCATTGTACAGTGTTTCCCTACCTCAAGGGTTTGATAGTAATAAAGGCATTTTTGCATATTTTTCTTGTATATATGTTGTGGTGATTTTGTATTTAGTATTTGGTTCTTAACAAGTGGTATCAGAGCACTTTCCTTGGCAGACATTGTGGGAAAATATTTTTTATTTGTGTAGATGTTTTTTCGGAGAAGGAAAAGAGGGCCGTGACATTCCAGAAATTTTCAGTATATTTCTATGAAAATTTGCAGAAAAAGGTTGTAGATCTGAGTTCCTCTCATAAAAACACCCAAGTTAAGAAAACAAAATCGTCTGAAACAAAGTCTGGGAAGTCAAGATATTAAAGTTTTAAAATCTGCAAATTTTGAGGATTTTTTCTGCGGATGGTGGCGAGAATATTTTTATTTCTGTAGCATCTGGAGGCTGAATTTGCCCAAATAAATTACAGATCTGAGTTCCTCTCACAATTTCACCCAATTTAAAATAAAAAATCAGTCGAAACGGATTCCGAGAAGTGAAGTTATGAGCATTTTAAATTCGACAGTGTTTTAGGGGTTTTCCGGAAAACGCCGCGATTTTCTGCACTAAGTTATTGTTATATTTTTTGGGTTTTTTCATGACAGTTGCGGGACTGAAGAGTTAATAGGGTGCTCAAATGGATATTTCCTCTGAAACCCTCAAATAAATTCTTGAAGAATTCAAATCCCAATTGTTTGACAAATTGGATGGCTTTGTAGATGGCCTCACAAACGACCTCAATGATCGTTTTCGTAGTATTCAAGATTCATTGGATAACATGTAGGAGATATTTCTTATGGCAGACATCATGGATGAATATAATCAAGAAATATATTCTTGGTATGATCTTGAGGCCAATTGCAATGATTGGTACATGGATAGTTGTCATTTCTGGGATGACAACCA
>ML821672.1:0-18668 GCA_009831015.1 Picea engelmannii
ATCTAGAAAATGTTTCCTATGGGGTGTGGCATGAAATGAAGCCCCTGAATCTACTACCCAAGACTCAGAAATATTATCTACAGAAAGAATCAAAGCATCTTGTAACACATCACCTGTTACATTTGCTTCCTGATTTATCTCCTATTGTCCATCTCTTTGTTTCTTTGGAGCTCTGCAGTCTTTCTTCAGAGGTCCTTTCTTCCCACAATTCCAACACTCTATCTTTCCAAGTCTGGATTTGTATCTTCCCTTCCTATAATTCCCATGGTTCCCAAAACCCTTTCCTCTATCCTTTTGTCTTCCCCTGTTCTCCATGTTCAACGTATTTCCTGATGTCTCACCTGTGCTTTTCCGTCGCATTTACTCACTAAGGATAACACCAACAACATCATCAAATTTTAAAGTATTTGAACCAGAGACAGAGTTACTTACAGCCATGACCAAGCCATTCCAGCTTTCTGGCAATGAGCACAAGATTAGAAGAGCCCTGACCTCATCATCAAAGTCCACTTTTACAGAACTCAGTTGATTAATAACCGTATTTAAATCATTTAAATGATCTGCAACAGACCCACCTTCTGACATCTTCATATTAAATAATCTCTTCATTAGAAATACCTTATTGTATGCCAAGGGTTTTTCATACAATTTGGTCAACGCGTCCATCAAACCCTTCGTTGTCTTTTCTTTTGAAATATTGAAAGCCACCGATGCTACCAGGCTCAACCGTATCATTCCTAGAGCCTTTCTGTCAAGAATCTCCCATTCTTCGTCCTTTGTAGCCACCGGCTTCTTTGCTATTCCACCCAATGGTAGGAATAGATCCTTCTGATATAAATAGTATTCCATCTGCATCTTCCATAACTGGTAGTTTTGGTCGTTAAATTTATCGACCCTAAACTTTTCATCTTCCGACATTGGTCCCACTCGAACCAGGAACCCTCTTTTCCTGCGAGCTACCTTTCGCTCTGATACCAGTTGTTAGAAAAATAGCACTGTGGAGCAATAAAATAAAACAAATGTGGAAAAAAGAAGAAGAAGATACACAATACAATAGAGACACATATTTACGTGGTTCACCCAGTGTGGGCTACATCCACCAGAGAAATTGCCAGGTCCTTCCTTTATTATTATCCAACATATGAAGGGATACAACCTATAGAAAACCCGCTGTAACTTCCTCTTCTTTCTCTCACAGTCTCCTATCTCAGAATACAATATTTGCCATCAATCATAGCCACAATACATTTCCCTCATAAAAGAGAGTTTCCTTCTAGGGAAAAAAACCCTAACATAATCTCTATCATTAGATCTGTGACCTTATAATGAACGGTCCAAATTTACAATGAAATTACAATATACATTTACAAGTCAATTTTTCCTTCGGGGGCTTCGCCCCCGAATCCCCATCGGGGGACGTTTCCCCTGAACCCCCGCTGGGGGTCCGCTTGCCCCCAGACCCCCCAGCCGGGGAGATAGCCCCCCCGGACCTCGTAGAGGGGGTACCCCCCCTTTGCACTCCCCTGCGTGGAAGAGTGTACATACTTCTAGGGTGTAAATACTTCATGGGGTATAAACACGACTGAAAGTAAAGGACCTATGAATCGGGAATATAATCAGGCTCCACAACCAACAACCTGGTCCTGGGCACCTCTTCTTACTTTCCTCCAAATTCTTTGATTTGTGTCTCTTCTGGCATAAGGAAAGCTAAAGGGTTGGGACAATGAGAATAATCAAATGGGTAGAGTTTCTTTGCTATATTTTTCCTCCTTTCAAATGGGACCCCTACCCCTTATTTTATAGGCTAGAAGGAGCTAGGTATTTGGATGAACCCTCGGCCATGCATAGTCAGGAGTTTCAGTTAACTCACCCATAGCTTTTGTGTTCCGTCGGCAACTTTCCTTTTTTGTGTTATTTTGTCGGTCCACGCGGGTTGTTTTAGGTCAGCCAACGTGTACACGCGTGCAGTAATGGAGTAGGGCGCGTGGGCCCTTATAAAAGAGGTTTTTCAAAGAGTCTGTTCAACAGTGGCTTGGAAAAGAAGAGCTATGATATGGCCAGGTGCTAGGTAAACATGTATGGTGAAATTTAGGGTTATAACAGATGCCCCCTAATGTATGAGGTCAGAAGAGCATGTGATGGCTGAAATACATTACCAATATTTTACTAACGTGTCGAACAAGTGAGCCCAGGAACCAGGAATCGGGAGGTGCCATCTGCAAAATAAAAAATGTCTCACCGAGGTGGGCATACCCATGCTCGGGATAAAATAAATGCATGGCTACCAATCAAATACACTGTAGATCCATGTCATATAACTATATAAAGTGTAGCCGTGAACAGTACACAGTGGAGCTACATCTCGAAATCAAAAATATATACATGCAAAGTATCCATCTTCGTAGAAGCTGATAAGGTATGATGGTTGGAGATGGGGGCTTCAGAGCTCGAGAAACAACTTCAAAATATTCAAAACTCAGGTAAGAGTGTAATATGAGTGTACAACTTCACTACCCAGAGGTCTTCGACGGCTCGTCGGTCATGGACTAGAGAATCTTGATGATCAAACTGAAAGCTTCATTGATTTCGAACAAGGACTTGATTGGACATTCAGGATGGTCGGGTATGAGGGCAAGAGACAAAATGCAGAGAGGCTGACTCAGGCTTGGTGAAAAAACCTCCCTTAGACAACAACACGACAGATGATGAGACTTAGGTAGCATGGCATTAACATAAGTCTACGAGGTAGGAGGCAACACAAACTCTCCATATGTTTGGAAGAATAACCAAACGAAGGAGGACACAACTCTATGTGGCGAGAAAAGCTTCCTAAGGTCATATTAAATCCCAGGGTTTGATGAACAAATGAATATATGTGCTTTATCCAAGGGTGACTCATTATGCTGCCAATAAAGAAAATAATTTTCCCTTCCTCTTTTTGGGGTATATTTGATTTGTTTGTCTTTTTTCAATAATTTTGGGCAAAAGAATAAAGGAATGTTACGTTACAATGGAGGAACGAGTGTTACAAACATCCAAGTTCAAGGCATAAGGACAAGACTGATGTTCAGAATAATGATACTCGGGAAAAAATCCTCTAGGGGCCAAAGGTGTCAAGACACAGAGACAAAGTGCTACAGGGCTTGCGTCTAAGGCATGTATCAGATGGTTCATTTGAGAGCAACATGCAGCCGGCATTAAGCCAAATACGCAGGTATGCAAATGCGATTTAATAAAACACACAATGGTAACGTCCTTCGATGTAAGTTTAATGAGCCCAGAGAAGGTAAACTCAGTGGTTCTTCATATTTAGAGAGTCTGAAAAAGTGTAAAAGAAGACTCCATTGGGGTACCTTTTTCGAATATAGTCTAGCCAATTCGAAAAAGGGGTAAACTAGCACCGACAAGACATCTATTCAAAACCATTTTAACGAGTGTGATAAAGACAAGATCACTCGGCCATTTTTTCACTTTTAAGGAGTCTGAAAAAAGCTTAACTATGGACTCCATCAGGAATGTTCTTCTGGACCATTTTAACGAGTGTGAAAGAATAAGGTCACTCGACGATCTTTTCAATTTTAGGGAGTCTGAAAAGAGCTTAACTATGGACTCCGTGGGGGTTCCTTTTTCGTAAGTTTAGTCCCTCGAGCCGGAAAAAGGGGTAAAATCATAGCTGAGGGTACTCTTCTAAAGAACGGAATTTCTATAGAGTATACCTTTGTTCGTACAGTTGACCGTCCAGACCAAAAAAGGGGTAAACTACCGCCGAAAAGACGTGACTTCAAATTTCAGTTTAACGAGCGTGAAATGCCACAAGATCGCTCGACAATCTTTTCATGTTTAGAGGGTCTGAAAATGGTTTAAAAGAAGACCCGTTGTGTTTTTTGGGAGTCCCGAGGATGAGGTCAAAAGTGAAGAAGGATCATGCAAATGAAGCTCAAACTCGTTAATCATGGAAAATACAAAGGACTCCCTAGTCGACAGTGATGAGAGACGGCATGGAAACCTTAATGCAACCAGGATCTATCTAGGGCATCCATGTTTAGGTAAGTTCTATCACCAACTCGCGACACTTCTAAAGAAGTAATGATGGTTCCATGTTGCAACTTGAGGGGATCGATCCTATGGCAGAGGAATAAAGACAACAAGATACAAAAGTCGTGGTAGAAACCTAATCTATGTGCTCAAATTGGTCATTTAAGATTTTTCCATAAATCGTAAAAAGTGTCCCAAAACTCCTAAAAAGGTTCTGATACCTTATCAAAACTCTCCCATGCAACTCCCTAATCACTCTAGATGGCTTTTGGTATAAAGAAACTGATAAGGGAGGCCCAAAAAGTGACAAAAAGAGGCCAAAAAGTCTATAAATAGAAGCTGACAGCTCATTATCACCATTGCTGATTTGGAAATTGACTCTGGAGCCAAAAGACCCCCTTTGATAAAAGTAGTGATTCCAGGAGCTACAATGGACGAAACGAACTTCCGTCTGGACCAAGTAAGTAAAAACTCCCTTGTCTAGTCATCAAATTCTTTATTTTTTGTTTTTAATTTTATTTTTGGGTGGGTGTTGACCTTCAAAAGGTCGGCCCTAGGTCCATGCGGGTTGTCTCTGGACAGGTCGGTGTACACTCGGGCAGGATAAAACCTGCCCGCGTGTACATGCGACTGTCACCTAGGAAACACACGTGGACCCCCCCCTATTATGGATAAAACACTTACTCACCCTCCTGAACTTTGTTGTTTTGGCAGGATGTATGTTCACTGGAGGGAGAGGGAGCATGAGGAAGTTGGTGAGTTGGTTGCAGGAGATCCGAATGCTGTGGCCGCGTTAATGCAATGCGGTTTACTGAAGTTTTTCCTATGTCCATTTATGTGGGTGAAACCGAGGCTACTGAATGCCTTGGTTGACTACTGGCATCTTGATGCAGAGGTGTTTATGCTAGAGGGGCAATCCCTGGTGCCCACCACCGAGGATATTTATTTTTTGACTGGCCTCTCAAGGAGAGGGGAACTAGTCAACTTCAGGACATTTCCATCGGGGCCGCATAACATAGCAGAACTGATAGCCATGTATTGTGAGGTTGGGATAGACCGTTCGAGCTCCCAGGTGCTTATAAGCAAGATCACTGACCTATCGCTGCAAGGGATAGTATTGCTTATTGGGTGGATTACCGGTTCAGCGGCCTTGCACCAGGCGTCCCGCGCACAGATGAACTGTGCTATCCAATGCTTGAATGCACAAATTTTCGACTGGAGTACTACACTGCTGGAGTGCATGAAGAGGCAATTAATAGATTGCCGTCAGCGGACACAGAGGAACTTCGGATTTGGGACGATTTTGTGTTCGTTAATTTTTTAGAGAGTTTTGAGTTTCAGTCCTCGAGTAGTGGTACGTGGACATCAAGCTTCGTTTCCTGCACTGTGTAGATGGGTCGTACTGATGCCATGATAGGGTGGTGGAAGGATAAATGAGTCCTTCGACGATGACTTTTTTTCCTGCCTATTGTGGCAAATCCCCGTGATCGAGGATTACCCATATGTAGGGATAGACTTCTCGAGGGATCATGAGATACCTGTGCCTCCTGGTGAGGAGCGAGGAGAAATGGGTAAGTCTTCATCTTTGTAACTGTCTTTATTTTTTATGGGTTATATGTAATTTTTATGTCATTTTGTTTATATATCATTTTTATTGTGTGCCAGAGTATTTGACGGATATACGTTTGTTGCATGCAAATGTGGGACCAATACGACCTGCCGATTACGCTAGGAACAGGGGTCATCCTCAGCCAGGGACCGTAGCTGCCGCTACCGGGGGGCCAGTAGTAGCGGGAGACCTCCCAGCTGGGGAGGCTGAGAGGGTACTTAGACGAGTTGAGCAGAACTTCACTGCACTCACTCGCACAGTCCCGATGGCAGAGATTGAGGACCTGCCGCCATCCATGCAGCCTCATGTAGTGGGGGCACCTCGGACCTGGGTCCGATTGTTTAGGTGTTTATCCCATGCTATGGACCAGTATAACAGGGTCCACAGGCCCTGAATCCTCTTTAGACACTTTACGTGCTATGAGCACTACTTGTACATATTTTTTGAGGGCATAAGCCCCATGAATTATATATTTTTGAGGCACTTGCGTCCATCTGTATACTCTGATTACTTTTATGATTATATATGGATTTTTATGTCTTTTTGTGTATTATGGATCATGTGTGTAAAATTTATTTACATATTTATGTGAATTTTATTTTATGTGTGTGCAAGATGCCAATCTAAAATGTGATTAGCTAGAGTATCTGTAACTTGGTTTAATCTCCTAGGAACATGAAAATATGTAATATAATCAAAGTTTCATTCTAAGAGACGTACCCTAAGGAATCGTCGGTGTAACGTTGGGTCATGTACCCGGTAGACTCTATTTAAATGAGACATAACCATCTGAGCATCGAGATAGACTCAGAGATGAGAGATACCAAACGACAAAGCACCACGAAGTAACTCAATAACTGCATTATACTCGGTGACATTATTTGTGGTGTCACCTAAGCATATCCCTCCGGAAGATAACAACTGGCCTTGAGGTGTAAATATTACCCAAGCTGCGGAGGCAAGCCTCCGTGTGTGTCGGCTAGCATCATCTGGGTACCCAATGAACACCTCAGATTCACTTGACATCTGCCACAGTGACAAAAGAAAGTATCAATGACAAATCCATAACACTAAAAGAAACTAGACAGTAATAGTACAAAAGACTATACATATGTTACAAAAAGTTACCCCCAGTGACCTGCCTATGAGTGATACTTCTTGAGGTAGAGCCCATTTCGAGGCTCTACCAAATCATTCCCTTCAAAGTCAACCAGATGATAAGTGCCCTTTTTAACACCTCTTTTATGACGAAAGGTTCGAACCACATGGGTTTAAATTTTCCTGCCCCCAGGGGGTCCTTATCTTGGTCATAGACCAAGACAAGGTCGCCTTCAGAAAAAATCCGAGGATGAACGGACCTATCATACTAACACTTAACCTTATGTTTATGAGCCTCGTTGGCTAGGGCCACATCACGATACTGCTCATTGAGATGCTCAAGGTGTACTAACCATTCTTCAAGTGGAGAAGTGTTTGGAAATAATTGTACTGCCAATTTTAGAGACGGTATCTGGCATTCGATGGGCAAGACTGCCTCCAACCCGTAAACAAGTTGAAAAGGTGAGTAACTGGTTGCAGTATTAACAGAGTTTTGGTATGCCCATAATGCCGAGTATAACATCAAATGCCAATTTGACTTGGCTGAGTTGATAGTTTGCTATAAAATAGTCTTAAGCGTTTTTTTTACAGCTTCCACCTGCCCATTAGCTTGGGGGTAGTAGGGTGATGAATTCTCTTGCCGTAACCCAAGATTTGATGTTAACTCGGTCATCATTTGTTTCTGAAAGTGACTACCATGGTCAGTGACAAGCTCTCTTGGGACACCGAACCTTGCTATTATCTGATTGAAAAGAAAGAGAGTTGCAGTCTCTCCATCATCCTTAAACGTTGGCATAGCTTCAACCCACTTTGTGAAGTAGTCGACAACTACGATGATATAGCGGTGCCCCCTTGATGAAGGAGGGTTTCATGTAGTGTAATCAATCCCACACTTGGTGAAGGGACCAACTGTGATGAAAGGAAACATAGGAGCGGGGTGTGTCCTCATCTTCCATGAGAAGATTTGGCACGGATGGCACTTCTTGACTGATTCAATACAATATTTGATTAGCGTCAGCCAGAAGTAACCTGCTCATAGAATCTTTTGGGTTGTTGCCAACCCAGACAAATGACTGCCACATGCTCCGGTGTGGAAATTGTTAAGCACTATAACTGCCTCCTCATGAGTGAGACATCGACGCAAGATGCAATCTACACCTCTTCGATACAAAGTGTCATTGAGTATGAGATAGTTTTTAGCCTAATGGCGTATGCGTCGATGTTCATCACGAGAAGAAGAGGTGGGGCACTTAAAAGTTTGAAGATAGATAAGTATATCTTCGTACTAGGGGTCTGAAGATGTGATTAAAAACATATCTCCCCGGATAGGCGATTCTTCAGGCACAACGTCACCTGACTCAACCGAAAGTTCCGAAATAAGTTCTGCGAAGACCAGTGAATTTTTGGACTTTGCTGAAATGAAGTCTAAGTCAAACTCTTGGAGGATGACTATCCATCTACTGATTTTTCCACCTATTACTCTTCGTGTCAACATGTACTGAAATGGATTTACGATGGAAATGACGGTGGTCTTGCGAAACAAAACATAATGACAGAACCATTGAGTAGCATGAACTGCTGCCAACGCAAGTTTTTCAATATGGGAATAATTGAGTTCCGGTCCTACGAGGCCTCGGCTCAGGTAATAGATCACGTATTCTGAGAACAAGTTGTCTTATTGAACTAAAACCATGCCAATGGTTGACTCTGCGACAGCCAGATATAATAAGAAGTCCTTGTTATAGTTAGGTGGCCAGAGCAGAGGGGCAGTGGTGAGGGCATGTTTCAATACGTCGAAAGAACGTTGAGCAGCCTTGTCCCAGTAAAAGGGAACGTCTTTCTTTAGTAAGCGCATAAAGCCCTTGGTGATCTCGACATAGTTGGCGATGAAGCGTCGTAAAAAGTTCACCTTGCCTTGTAGACTCTGAAGTTGAAGGATTGTGCGTGGGGGGGGGGAAATGAATTATTGCCTCCACCTTGAGAGGATCGACCATGATCCCTGTTGTTGATACGATGAAACCTAACAAACGTCCTGACGTTATGCAGAAGCTGCACTTGTTTGGATTCAAGCGAATCCAAAAGTAGCGACAGCGTTCGAAGATAAGTTTGAGGTGCTTGGGATGATTCGTTCTCTTGCGAGATCGCGATGCTAAATTATCTAAATAGGCCTCGACTATATGCTTGAGGTCATGGAAAGAAAAATACATGGCCCATTGAAAGGTTGCTCCAACATTTTTAAGCCCAAAAGGCATCTTACGATATGCGAATGTACCCCAAGGACAAATGAATGTCGTTTTATGTTGGTCCTTGGGTTTGATTATATCGAAAAACCATCCATGAAATAAAAGGTCTCGCAACCGGCACATTCATCAATGATTTTATCGATGAATGGAGTTGGAAAATTATCTTTGGGACATGCCTAGTTCAAATCACGGAAGTCGGTACATACACGAATCGTGCCTTGTTTTTTATTGACCGGCACAGGATTCGACACCCATTGGGTCAAATGGATAGGATAGATAAAACCTGCCTTTAGAAATTTCTCGACCTCAACCTTAATGGTTTCTGCTTTCTTTGGATTAACTGGACGAAGCTTCTGCCGAACTGGCTTGGCATCAGGATAAGTTGTGATTTCATGTTCGACTATTTTTGGATCAATGCCTGGCATTTCCTCGTAAGACCAGGAAAAAACGTCATGGAACTCTTTGAAAAGATCGGTGTAGATTTGAATCTCTTCGGGGGAGAAATCCGCTCCTATGAAGACATTCTCCACAATGCCAGGATTTCGGGAGATATTGATCGGTAAGGTTTCAATGATAGTCGCCATATTACCCTCAGCATAAACCTCATGTGTAGCTAAGGGGTTAATAGGACAACACTGATCTCCTGTCATAGTCATGGTGAATTCTCCTGCCTTGATTCGGTGTAACTCTGGGAGGAAGTATGATCTGTGATGAAGATCTTCCCAGGGCTTGTCCGGACTAGTCGTTGCTTCGATTATTTCTTCGTCGGAGGGAGAGACTAAGTATAACGAATAGGTGCCAACGAGAGAACCCTGAGCCCAAATAGGCTCTAACAGAGGATCTAACTCTTGTGCAAGAGTCAAATTAGGGTTAGATGAAGCTTGCTGGACTAAAGAGTATGCTACTTCAGCGGCGGACAAGGGAAACGACATACCTGAGTGCCCTGTCTCATCCATCATGGCTGATGGGGAAGGAAGTGTCCATGGGTCATCGAAGTAAGTCATGCGAAACGACGAAACCTGAAAAATATCAACCTTATGATGATTGGATATAAATTTGATATCACCTTGAGGGGGCGGGTAATCGAAGGTACCCATCAAGGATGGGCACATACCAACCCCTATGTTAACAACACCTAGTTGAGGATTATCAATCATCGGCACCGTGGATGCCCCCAGTGACGGGTCAGGTCTGGAGAAAGACAATTGATCTATGGTCACAATCTGACCCTCGTGTGGAAACAACAAGACCTGGAAAACTGTAGCAACCACGACTTGCATAGCATAAGTCCAACTCCTTCCTAACAAAAGATTATAGTCGAGGGGAGCGTCGAATACTTCTACCTCGACGCACACGGTCTTCCCTCCTAACTGCATGGGGAAAGACGGAATGATACCATGTGGTTGGAATGAATGACCATCGAAAGTAGTGAGGAGAGTAGGTGACGGAGACAGAACGGGCTGGCTGATGGCCTTCCAACATGCTAATGACATAACGCATGTCGAGGCTCCCTCATCCACTACCGTGCGAAAGATATTCCTTGTAAAAGTTTTCGTGGGATGAGACACTACTATCTGAAATGCTACATGGTAAGGTAGATGATGTTTTTAGTTGGTTGTATCTAGCATGATTGTACCTGGATTACAAGTTTCGGTAGACCCTAAAGATGTTAACAAATCTTTCCTCTGGGAAGGACAACTTTGGAAGACCTCCAAAGCAGACATCGCACAAGGGGTTTGTGATAAATCCTCCACCACAGAGTAGTTCTGGGTGGCCCTTGCATTAGTGTTGTGAGAATCTCTCTTGAATGCGCCTTTGGGGATGCGTGTCATTGTTTCACCCAACATCTTCTCAATCTGTAGAGGAAGAGATGGGAGTTCGTCTTCTTTGCCCTTTTCAGAAGTGCTTGGTTGACTATAGTCATGTGCTCTAGTTGATAGAAAAGCATCACCTTTCACCATATATACGTTCGTGGATGCGGGGTTGTTCGAAGACGGAGGGGGTCCTTGATTGCCCCCTTCCTTGCTTGTAGAGGCTTGAGTTAGATTTTGTCCATGTTGAAATGGATTAGTTAACACGGCGGGTTGTTGTTGTGTCACAAAATTTTGGGCCTCCACAAGCCAAGGACATAGGTGGGTTGGGTGGTCTTCCGTGCATAGGTTGCATGGATACCTCGCCTTCCGTTTTTCAGTATTTCCCTCGCCAGCATTATCGGTGGCAGGGATGATTTTAGGGGCTAAATTTCGCTCATGGGCTAATTTTCCATGGTTTTTCCAAAAATGAGATTCGCTATTTTAAAAGTTATTCACCCAAATTCTATAGGATAAAATTATTTTACCTTAAAAATCGCCAAAATTTTATAAAAACTATATAAAATCCTTAGAAATTTGAATATTTTTACAAAAATATCGCCAATCATTTATAGTTGGCATATGAAAGATTAGTAAGATTCGCCAAGGTTTCTACATTTTAAAATAAATTTCCATCCTTAAAATCATCCTTGATCGGTGGGTTTCTTACCCCCCTTACCCTTTTTCCGTTGTTTTTTCTTTCCTTCAGGCTGCTGGGTGGCCTTTGGGTTAGTCGATTGCACTGTGTGTACATCTGACATTTTGGTAGGGGGAGCAGCCAAAGCAGTGGTTTGGCTGGCCACTGTGTGTTGTATAGACAATTGTTGCAATTGATTCGTTAGTTGTTCAACGGGCTTTGTGTGTGCAGATCCAACAATACCATCGGCATGTGGTCCATCTCTCTGTCTAGTTTTATCAAGTATTGAGTGTGGCGCATCTGGTAAGATGTTGTATAATAAACCAGACTGAGAATAGATGAGCTCAAATTATTGAGCTCTCATGATGTCGTCTTCTTTGGAGAATACTCCCGACGTTGTGACGTCTTTGGATAGTTGCGGGACCAAAGAATTACGGAACCATTCGAGCAGGAATGTTGGTGGGACTGGCACTTTAACTAAACTCTTCCTACGTCTCCATTCTTGGATATGATCAGAGATATGGTCTGCTGTTGTCTGTTCGAAATTGGCGAGCAACTCTATGCCAGCGTCGTATCTTATAGGTAACTAGAAATGGTTTAGGAAAGCCATCGCCAATTCACCGAAGGAAGAGTATCTTAAGCGATCGAGCTCAATGTACCATTTCGTGACACTCCCAATGAGAGTATGTTGAAACAATCGCAATTGTACGGAATCATATTTCAATGAGTTAGAAGAACACCAAAGATGGAAGGTAGTCACATGATCTCCTGGATCTTCGTTAGGCTTGGCTTCGAACTTTGGGATATCTGAAGGCAACTTCGTCGACATAGGAGGCCAACGTGGATCGTGACAAATAGGGTCATTCAACAACCTTGTCAAATCTGGCAAGTGCAAAGTCGTCAGGAAAGGTAGTTTGGGTTGTTGGTGATAACCTGGGAAAATAGGTCCTGGAGTTTGACTGGCACCAGGTTGCCAGGAAAAGTTTGGCTACTGGTAGAAACCATGGCCTTGGCTAGCGTATGGATTTTACGTATGCGGAGACGTCATCGGCTGATTCCCAAAATAGGACATAGATGGTTGGGCGTGCTTAACATTCGAAGGACTTTGGGAAGGGTTTCCCCATGTCGGTCCTGCGGGGATAGGCATGGTAGTTTGTTCGAGGTTCCATTGATTGTGGAAAGAATTACCCCAAATTGGCATTCCAGACGAGGGAATGGATCCCTACCATGAATTCCAAGGCCCTAATGTGGAAAAAGTCCCTAGGTTTTCCCCTTGTGCAGGAATAGTACCCTGCATAGGAATAGATTGTCTGAAACTGGGATTGCCCCCATTTGGGAAAATGGCTGACGAGAAGGCATTATTACCAAACACTCCAATCGAATAAAACGGTGTCAAACCTATCGGCATACTATGCAAAGGTGGTCCTTGACTCCCTGCTCCAAATAAACTATGGGATGTAGGTTGCCCGGAGGATTGCTGATGCGAGCCACCGAGTGAAGGGGATGAAGGAGGTATGTGACCTCCTCCATAAGGCAAAGCACTAAAAGGAACAGGATTTCCCCCCATGTGACCTTGCAGAGGAGCGCTAGAGCTCCCTGCCCCCATACCTAAAGTCTGTAAAGTGGAGTAGGAAAGTACAGGACTTGTACCCGAACTAGGCATTCCATATGAGAATGGAGGGCCTGTCACACTTGGTGTGAAAGGGGTTGTGGCCACCGCCAAAGACGGGATCGGACCACTGTGTGAGGAAGTTGCAGTCGAGACCATGGTGGTTCGGACCGGTGACGATGGGTTAGGATGTGGAAACACTCCTGTGGTGACAACTGTAACGGGAACTGATGAATTCCCAGAAGTGGCAACAACATTTGTTTCCATTGTTGCGTGCAATACTGTCTGACACTCGTAAAATTGAATTGGTTCAATGAAAGGTGCCAAGAAATCAGTGGTGGGGGTTTCAACTGGGCCAAGAGCATTCGCTCCAAGGTCTTCCACGATCGGTTCCTCTGTATGTTGGGCGGGCACAATTTCTTGCGACCCGGTCGCTTCAAAAGACCCTTGTTGGTCTAGCTTTCGCCTTAATGGTGGTGGAGGTGGCTCCAGTGTAACCGATGGTAGGCCAAGAAGCCTTCGTGACCGGTGGAGCTCAGGATCCTCCACTGTGTGAGAAAATCCAAGACACTCTAGGGTAGTCTAAATTTTCACAAGTAACACACACTAAAAAAAAATCCCTAGGAGATAAGACAGGCAAACACTAAATTAATTGGAAGAACATTTACAACAACCAACACTAGAGCAACTTACAGGTGCAAGTGCAACTCGAACATAGAAGCACCCTCTGGGTATACTCTATAAATCATGGCCCGATGTCTATCCTAGGTACCACGGTATACCCCCGCAGTCACCTATGTAAGTCCCTAAAAAGATGGGCAACTGGGTTTCCAGCGCGCGAACAGTCACCAAGCAGGTACAGTCGAAAGTCGGGTAGACCACAATGAGCAGGGTATCAAGCCTGAAACTTGTCAAGGGTATCGAAAGCAAGTGGTCCGGAAGACAACTGAGGACCTCGAACGGATTCGAGACCCATGAAGCCCCGTGGAAAATGCAATCGACGAAATCCCAAAACAAGCCCTCTATATGTGTTCTCCACTACGATTGATCCAGCTTTGGAGGGGTTATCTCCGCTACCTTTCCGCATGCGACCTCATGTTTATCCCCTGTGTTAGAGGGGGGTCCCGAAGAACTTTTGCGATACTGGACTTAGACACTCCCTAACTCAGACTCCAATGTTTGATTTTAAATGGCCTTGAAGAGTTTCCTCTCCAACCTAATCCAAGGCCCTAATCCTGAACTAGTTGGTTAACCCTACAAACATAAAAGTCTACGAATTTTTAATTTTAGCATTATTTCTAAGTCTTGTCTTAATTCAAGGGGTATGGAAGTGAAATTGATGAAGTGTTAAATACGAAAGTAAAATGAAGAAAAAACTTGAAACAAAGATTTTCACTTAATGCAAAATTTCAACAACCTTTTAGAATTTGTAATTTTCTAAGATTTTTTTTGACAGAAAACTCAAAGAATTTCACTCGACTATGAGCTACTTATGATCTAAGTGAACTATAAAAAAATTATGAAATAAATATTTTTCCCTGGCTAATAAATGCAGAAACACACTCTTCAACCAAACAAGAAAAATGAAAGAGATTTTTTTTTATTTAGATGCTGATAGAGCAAAGACGGAAAAATACCAACAAGTAAAAAACCAAGAAAAAAATTCTGGCTTAATCACAGATTGCAAAAGAATCACTTCAAGAAATCACACACAAAAAAAAAAAAAATGACTCTCACACTTGTCTAAAAATCTTAAAAAACCATTTTTTATGACCACTTTTAAATGAGAAAAATCAAGCTAAGGGTAAGATTAATCCTAAGCTACTGATTGCTAAGATAGAGATTCAAATACCTGAGAGGAATAATTCTCATCAAAGGAAAGGATGACTTCCTTACCCTCAACCAAAACTATCCTGCACAAGTACGCCACTAATAGTCCAACAGCCAGTGTGTGAACGCGAGCTATATAGAGACAGAGGGCATGTACATATGGGCTAACCTTGTACAGGCCGCGTGTATCTCTAAACTCTAAGAAAAAAAATAAAAATAGATAGCCCTAACCAGGAAGAGACCCCTGATATTGATAACTAGGATCCCTTGAAGGCTTGGATACTTTTTTAACAGAAAAAGGCAAATAATAAAAGGGAAAAAATATGTGTAAAGCAAATCAATCTGAGATAAGACTGCAATCAAACAAAACTCAGAAAGAGTTCCAGAAAAACCCCTGAAATTAACTGATTATAACAGGAAAGAGGATGATTGCCTCTTAATGTTTTTGGAAACTACACCTTACTGCTAAATCCTCATCTAGAGTGTACACACGGGCTGTAAGAGAGTATGGCATGGGTACACGCGTGCACTCCTTATGCAGGCCACGTGTACCTCTGTGGGTCTTAAAAAAAACACAGTTCAAGCAAATGACAGAGAAAGACGACATGGAAAACCAAACTCCCTGCTAGCTCAGACCTGACAGAAACTAAAAAAAGAAATAGGCAAGAAAAACCAGTCTTTTAAAACTACCCAAAAGATGAATAAAATTCCAGGAACCCTAAGAGACTCCCCAGTACGATCGCCAATTCTATTGTGAGGGAAATCTCCCTACATACTAGCGAATAGGGTTTAGACTTTGCATGCAGATATGACCGAAGAGAAACTGTTTTCTACCTTCATCCCTAGATTTAAATCCCCCTTTCTCAGTAAATGCATGGAAAGATCAACCTACCTCGCTTTCGACGTTTGATGTCGATCCTCTGTTGTACTTGATTACTTGTTGGCAATACTCCTTCCAAATCTGACCTGCATACAAGACAAGAAACAACTACACATACATACTACTTATATACTAACGGGTTAGAAATCCGAACATATACTAATCACACTATGAAAAGTTCATGAATTGGGACAGGAAAAGCATTTTCTTTATTTCTTTAAATGAATCAACTTACAAAAAATTGAGACTGGCCACTGCTCCATGAACCTGGTCCTAGGATCCTCTTCTTACTATCCTCCAACTGCTTTTCTTTTTATCTCTTCTGGCATAAGGAAAGCTAAAGGGTTGGGACAATGGGAATAATCAAATGGGCAGAGTTTCTTTGCTATATTTTTCCTCCTTTCAAATGGGACACCTACCCCTTCTTTTATAGGCTAGAAGGAGCTAGGTATTTGGAAAAACCCTCGGCCATGCATGGTCAGGAGTTTCAGTTAACTCACCCATATCTTTTGTGTTCCGTCGGCAACTTTCCTTTTTTTGTGCTTTTGTCGGTCCACGCGGGCTGTTTTAGGTCAACGAGCGTGTACATGCATGCAGTAATGAAGTAGGGCACATGGGCCCTTATAAAAGAGGTTTTTCAAAGAGTCTGTTCAACAGTGGCTTGGCAAAGAAGAGCTATGATATGGCCAGGTGCCAGGTAAGCATGTATGGTGCAATTTAGGGTTATAACACATATGCTTCTCAGAATTCACTCTTCAAGAAAATGGTTGCTTGCGTTGAGTCCTGATAATATTCCGCCAGATGGCGTAGATGGTCCAACTCCTTCTTTGTGGTGGATATTTCATTTTTGTCATGTTTTTCTTGATCCAGCATGGCATTACTTATATCCATCCCTACACCAATTAGTTGAGTTGTCTTCACAATTTCATTGTTGAGCAGATTTTCTTTTGTGGTGATGAGAAGCGTGCTATCCAGCATGAGCCTCCTTTTCTTGGTTTTCGTCCTCATTATGGATTTCCTCATTCCATCATAAGAAATATCCTATATATTGGCGACCTCATCCACAGGCTCAAGTATTTGTTGGTCTCCCCAGGTCAGAGTGTTGCCCAGGCTTCCTATTGTATATATTTGTTCTAGGACCAGCTCTTGTACTTCTTTGACAGAGGAAAATTTTGTATTTTCTAATGACTTGACCTATGGCTGGTGTTCGTCGGCTGGTGGAGTATCAACCTTAAATGGAGAGACAGTCATAGGCTCAACACTAACCTGGTGATCGACTATTGAGGTGTTGATATCTAGCTACTGTAAATCCTCTTCTGGTTCACTAGATCCTAGCTCATCCTTGGAGCTGTCTTTCAGGGTCACCAATAGGTCGAGAAATTCAGTTTCTAGGATACTCTCGGCCTCATGGTCACCCTGTTGAGGGTTTAGAATCGAAGCATCGGAGGTTGGCACAAGTTTTTCCCTTGGTTCTTTCTCCTATGTGATTGGTACTTGAGTTATAAGCGAGACCTCTGATCTCTCTTCATCATCTTAGATGGTAATCAGATCAAAGAGTATGTTAGGCACACCCATTTCACCTGGTGTTCTTGGAATCTCTTGTATGACTGGAATACTCACCGGTGATCTCGCCTGTGGTGACAGAACCCTGGTATTTTCTGGATCGATGGTTTCCTCCAGTGGGGTTGATTATGAGCCATTTAGCTCCTCTCCGATGTTGATTGGGTCGATCGAGGTGATCCTTATAGGTTCTAACAGTTGGGGATTGTTTTCTAATCTCTGGATGAATATTTGGGCTTCTTCTAACAACATCATCCCCCTCCTCTATGCCTCTGTGGCTTCTATTGCTCTGTTTTCTTCCCTAACCCTAAGGGATTCTTAAGCCGTCTGTTCTATCGTTTCGAATTTCTATCCATACTCATAAATTTAAACCTAGTCATATTTGGGTTAGATTTTCTCTGTAGCACCTCCTCCCAGTCTTGAGCACATTCTTTAATGATCGCATCTTCAAACTTATCATGTGTGTATGGCCAGCAGGAAGAGACTTGTGACACATGCTGAAGTACTAGGACTCTAGGGTCATGTTTGCGAAATCGACCTGTTGGGAATCTGTATTCCAGCTGGCTCAAACCCTCTTGTTTATCTTGTGTAGTATCCTTCACCATGTAAAACCCTACATGGAAACCATAGGGTATGAACGCTCGCTTCTTATCTTTAACCAGAGTGGCATTATATCCCTGTAGGATGGTTTGGTAACATATTTCTCCAACGATGAGCCGGTATGGGACATGAGTGGGGAGTAGATGAGGTGCGTCGGTAGCCCCAAACACCTTGATATAAGTATTGGTTTCTTCTAGGTGCCAGTGGCCTACCTTTGAGATCATTTTCTCAACTGCTACCGAAATTATTAGGCATTCTATTTTAAAAATAATCAAATAAACCCGAGATATGAATTCATCACAGATGAGAACATATAATGTTTTGTACATGTTTTCCCATAGAACGTTGAAGTAGACATGTATAGGTAGCTCGACGACATGCCAGCTCAGATTCATGCTTTCGAAGATGTTCCTTACGTAGATTACGTCCAGCAGGTACGATGCCATGTGAAAAGCGGGTGCTTCTCCATCCTTTGGTGTCTAGGCCTACAATATGTTGGTGCTCAATTGTTTAGAAATTATTTCTCCCTAGTTGAAGCTACTCTCGGAGATGGACACAGTGTATTCCAGGGGCATCCATGCCTCTGAAAACTTAGCGCAATCTCTCTCCATATACAATCGACAAATTAGATCCATTAAATAGATGTATGGCTCCCTTAGATTTGTTGTCCCATACCAACCATTGCTCCATTTCATAAATTAGTTGTCTTCCTTCCAC
>ML821672.1:18768-30763 GCA_009831015.1 Picea engelmannii
ATGACAACATGTACCATATATAAACCTTTACCTCAACCTGTACCATAAACAAATGCATCAACCATGCACCAAAAATATACCAATCATGCATCAAATACACATAAACTATGACTCATCAAGATGTACCAACATCATCAACTATACACCTCACGTATGTGCCAACTCATCAACTACTTGTCTCAACCATGTACCCAACATGTATGTCAACCAAAATCCCTCATCAATTTCATCATCCAAATTGGATTTGTAACTCTGTAATAGACCCAGTGTATATAATCACATACCTGCAAACCTTCCTTAAATTTAACAACAAGAGACTATCATTTTCATCAAACTTTACTTTTGTCTCACATGACTAATTTTGGATTAGTCAACAACCCTAACTTGCAATAATCAAAACTATGTACCTGTAATGAATAAAGATCTGAAAATAATACACAATGTTATTCATTGTCTTTTATGCAATTCCTCTAGGTTTCACTACTTGGATCCTCTCAGAAAAGGAGTTATAGCAAAAATGACATACCTTATTGAATTATGGCTTATTCTAGAGAGTGAACTTGTAGGGCGTGCCCCGCATGGAATATTTGTTGCATGGATCTAAAAATTGTACACATAATACTACATACTATACTCTAACCAATACATTTGGTCTTACTAAATTTGTATCTGTTATGAAGAAGTTATGATGTTTTTACCCAAAACGCCTATTTTATACTAGTTTGAGGACTAGCCACAAAACCTATTTTCTACGGAGTGTAACTCAAAAAATACAATGACCAACAAGCTGAAATATTTATCACAACTACTTGGATATGTTTCCTCAATGACCTCCCAATTTCACGATCTGAATCATTCTAGAAAATAAGTTATTGCAAAAATGGTGAGATGACCTGTAAATAACATACCTTAGGAAGCATCATCAAAAGAAGTTATCCTCCCTTGAATTTCGACCTTATTTACTTCATATTCAATCTAAAATTTGGCTTAGATATCCTTTGGTTACCTAAGTCACTTTTAGATATTCAATATGCTCAAGTGTGATTAAAATGAGAGATCATTGTTGTTACACATGAAATTTTCACACCTAGGTACATCGACCTAAGTGTCTTAAAGTGTCATATAAGTGTCTCATACACCTCGACACAATGGAATAACCTATGTCACAATCACTAGTCAATAAGGAGGAGGGATATATTACATGAAGGACAAAATACCAAGTGCACATGAATTATTATTAATATTCATGAAAAAAAAGTAATTAAATGTGAGAATCCACCTCACATTTGGTTTCCTATTTTTTAGGGAAGGTGGAGGATCTCATGGATGGTTGAAATATTTCCTCCTTAAAATCCTTGAGAGATATTTCCTCCCTAAAATCCTTAAGAAATTTTTTCTCCCTGAATATCTTAGAGATTCCTTTTTTAGTGGATCTGATGAGAGATCCTCTCCATGGTGGTTAAGAGTCCAAATCATATATAATGAGGGATTTCCATGGAGGAGGGGGGCATGGATAAGTTTAGATATACCAAACTTATGATCTCATAAGGAAGGAAGCAATTGGAGGTATCAAACTTCTGGTCTTGGGATCTTTGTGCAAGGGCTGGACGAGGAGGACTTGGAGAGGCTGATGCGACTTCATCAATGGTTTGTAAGTATCTCTTTTAAGTTCTCATTAATATATGTGTTTGGCCTATTTCCTTCAGTATTGTTTACATTTGCATGAACTTGTCTCTTTTGGATAAATCTAGCTTTGAACTATAATCATGGTAGAATAGGAAGTATGTTTTGTCTTTGTTGTTTATGGGATTGCATGACTCATTAAAGGACTTGGAGATCAAGGCTCAACTTGCACTGAGCGAGGAAAAACATCGTGAAAAGGTACTCATACTCTCTTCCTCTTCTCTATTGAATAGTTCATCTATGTTTAAAGGAAATTCAGTGTTCAACATTAGCACTTTTCTGTCTTGGTCATAGGGGTCTAAGATCCAAGAGGGAATTCACCTATCTGCAGGGGGATTTTCTTGTAATAGAAATTGGCGACTCCACTGGGGATCAAAATATATTTGTATTTACTTGGATTTTCCCTACCCTTTTCCCACCTTTTACATAATTTTTATTGTTTGTTTATGATCCATTACCTTTCTCCCATCTTCACTAGCAATTTCACCAATGTTTGTGCATTCTGGGTGAGTTGTTTTGCATTTTTTGGCTCTTTTTTGAGGTTCTGGGAAGATCAAAGCCCCCCCCTAGGCCATATAAGAGAGTTGATATCTCATCATCTCTCCCCTACAATGCTTTAGGGAGAACTGAAAAGCTCTATACCCTTGAGACAGGGAGCGCTAGTCTCCTTTTTGAAGGATTTTTTCCCTTTTCTGCAGATTTTCTCAACCTATTTTGTGGAAGTATTGACCCAAAATTTGTGATTGGTTTGTGAATTTATTTAGGTTTATATTTGGTTCTTATCACCCCTTATTTTCTTTATTGGATCTTGAAACCTTTTCATAAATGTGAAATTTCCCTTTCTAGATGCTTGCTTTGTCAGGACAATTTGAGTGATTTCTCTTTCTCCCTGTCTTTTCTTGTATTCTTCTCTGCATATTCTTGTACTCAATGAATGTTTGTCAGTTGTTGAATCCTTGATTGATTTCTTGTTAGGACAAGTTTATACTTGTTTTCTTTCAGTTCTCATTGCTTTGAGTGCATGCTTTGTTTGAAACCTTTGTTGCTTAGTGTCTTTTGCATCTGCATTTGACTCTTTCTTCTGATTGAAATTTGTGGAGAATTGAAGGATTTTCATCTTATTTATTTATACATTAGAATCAAACAAATACCATACTTGCATTCTTGCTTTTGGGTAGTGAAACTAGCTTGCATTTGAAGTAGCGAAATTGCATGGTTTTTGTCATTTTGGGACATTATGCATCTGGGAATGATAAACGTTTTCTCCTTCTCGTAATATAGCTTTCATCGAAGTGAAATATATTCACTCTCATTTATTTTCATTGTTTAGAGTCAGTCAAAACATCATTTAGTCCACGCCATTTTTCCTCTTGATTAAACAACAACCTTCAAAATCAAGCGCTAAACTAAAATTTATTAGACATTTTTCTATTTTCTGGTAGCAAACCTACATTAGCTTAAGGTGTAGGGCTTTGGAATAGGTGTGAAATATAACTTTCCAAAGCTATCAAACAAACTTAGCATCTTGCGATAGGGGGAGAAAATCCAATTTTCGTATAAGCTTACTGGTGTCCCCCTCTCACACAGGGGTTACGAACGAGGTCACGTTCGGGAGAGCTACGGAGATTATCCCTCCGTGGTTTGATTGTTCATAGTAGTCAGATTGTATATTGGGGGTTCTTATTGAGGTTCAATTGTCTTCATTTGGTCTCGGTGCTTCGTGAATTCTGAATCCGTTCGGGGTCCTATAGATTTCTACCGGTCCACTTGTCCTCAGTTCTCTCGAAATATTTCAGACTTGTTATCCTGCCCATACGTTCGGAGTCGATTGTCGACTATACCCGCCCAGAGGTCAAATATGAGTTGGTGACCTTAGTAGCCATAGTATTTAGGGTCTTTACACGAGGTGACGGTGAAGGGAAGTCTTCACTATACCTTGAACAGATGGTGGTCAAACTCACTCGGGCTCCTTGGAGGGTAAATCCACGATTACTGGGTGGAAGCTTGCACCAAGGCATAAGTCTATTAAACAGGTCACCATCGTAACTGTTCCACCCACTCTATCCCATCCCCTTCCTATATTGATCTTGTGACGTTGTATTTCATCACCAACTAGTGGTTTCATTGTGGGAAGTTTTGTTTGATTGTATTCTTCTTGGATTTTTAGCGTGTGTTGTTTATTTTCCCTAGCAGACTCTAGGTTGGATCTTTGTTTAATGGAATCAGTTCCTGAAACTACCAATGGAGCAACCCCTACTCCGAGGGAACCTTTTGTTTTTCCTTCTTATGAAAACATTGGTCCTCCTTACATCGCAACTTTGAGCCTTTCAAGTCTCACAATTGGGTTACTGGTATGGTTGTTTTCCACTCTGGTAATATCGAATGCAGCAAGTGCTTTAGATGTAAGCACACCACCCACACATCAACCTCCTTTCAACCTTTCTCCTTCTTCGCTCATCAGGTCTCCTTCCCTTTCTCCTTCTTCGCCTAGTGAAATATCTAAAGAGAGTAGCCAGGTTGATAAGAATAAGAAGAAACGAAAAGAGAAGAAGAAGACAAACTAGAAAGGGACCAAGCCTCCAACTACATCATATTTTGGATCCAAGCTACCAGCTACTGTTAATTGTACTGGAAGTGTTGATGAGGTTGATAAGACTACAGTGAAGAATCTGAAACCCAAATTCCCTTGTAGTCTTTGTAAGGGTGACCAATTTCTGAGGGATTCTCCTGGTCTTCCCAAGGTCTTAGAAATGTGGTCTTCCACGTCATCGACCCCTCTTGGATACACTGGTGACACCCCGTCAACCAGTGATGTTAAGGTTGGTAAGAAGAAAATAACTGTCAAATTTCCTTCCATGTTATGAAAAGGTGATCATTACTCTCACCTTTGTCCTCGTATGGACGAGGCTTCTTCTCTTTTGGAAAAGATTAAACTTCCAAATGGTTATCACAAGATTTCCCCAAACCCATCATTAGTTTCTAGATCGATAAATCTGATTCCATCCCCAGTTAGTCTGGTTGATCAAGTGTTCAATCTAATTTCATCCTCTATTGAACCATAGACCCAAGTAGCTGACCTAGTTCTGTCATCGATCAACCCCACTTTTCATATGAAAAGTGAAACCCAAGTGACTGATCCAGTCCCTTCACCAATCAGTCCCACCCTTCATCCGAAGAGTGCCAAAGTGGTCGATCTGATTCCATCCTCAGTCGATCCCACTCTCTCATTAAAGAGTGCAATCCAAGTGGTTGATCCATTTCCATCTGTCGACCCTATTCTCCCCTTGGAGAATAAAACCAAAGTGGTAGATCTTATCCCATCATCGGTCGATCCTACTCTCCCTCTAGAGAGTAAACCTGATATTTCCCACGTTTTTCTTGTTGATACCGAATCTACTGTACCGGGGGGCATTCCTCCTTCTCCCGTGAAACCCCCTCCAAGTAATGAGGCCATCCTTTTTTATTGGGGTGCGCTAACTGGACCTCACATTCCCTTTCACATTCCTTTCAAGATTACAGTATAGGTTTGTGGTCGAGCCATTCCTCAAACACTGATATATGAAGGTATGTCCATTAATATTTTATCCTCTATTGCTTGGCAGGCTTTCGGTTATCCTCAACTTGTACGAGTTACGCAGAATCTATTAGCTTTTAACAGAAGAACCGGTCACCCTTTAGGAGTCCTTCCTCAGTTTCTCGTAAATTTGGGAGGGAAAACTGTCTTTACTGATGTTATGGTAGTCCAGGACCCCTTGGATTTTGATTTACTCCTTGGGTGAGATTATGTCTATTCCATGAAAGCTATTGTGTCCACTCTTTTTCGTGTGATATCTTTCCCTCATGATGGAAGAATTGTGGCTATTGATCAACTTTCATTCATTGGTCATGAATTGATTACCAACTCAATGACCTCCCTAAATGGTTCTTGTATGCATACAATATCACCCTCGCCACAGGCCAATTATGTGGCGTTATCTCCCATGCCTTCAGATTTCGATGAAGATGAGCCTCTCACTGTAAGCTCATCCTTTTGTGACTTAGATCTGGTATTTGACATGGTCATATCTTTGATAGGGCTATTAGAGCCATATCTCTCAACCCTTATCAAGGTCGTTGACATGTATTCCTTCCAGAGTGATTTTCTTCCATCTAACGAAGATCTCCTAGAAGCCATGGTTGACATTTGTCCCTTGACATGTATTCCTTCTAAATATTTGTCCTCTTGGGAGCCATGATCAAGGAGAAGCTACGAGCACATTTTTCCTCTCTGTAGCAAGCTCGTTAAAAAATGAAACAGACACCACGAGCATAGTTTTTCCTCTTTGTGGCAAACTTGTTAAAAAATGTGAGCATAATTTTTCTTCTCTTTAAAAAATGAAACATAGGTCATGAGCATAGTTATTTTCCTGTTTCAAGCTCGTTAACAAATGAAACAGTCACCTCTCATACCAAGTCAAGTCTTTCATTAGGTCTCGTATTTGAACCTTCATTTCATCCACCCTTATCCTTTTTCTCCATCTAGTACATAAATTGGTGACAACCTCAAAGTCAGTGAATGAATTAAAGCTTGGGGGGCATGTATCAAGCCTTTGATTATCATTATGGAGTTAAGCCACTAGATTTTCAAGCTGGGGGCAGAGTACCAACCATCCATGGGTATCCCTACCTTTGGAAATTACGTTGGGAATTTACAAGCATACATTTAATTTTGTTTCAAGCTTGTGTAAAAATGAAACCAATAACGAGCATGGTCTTAGTTCCTTCTCACACTCTAAAAAACATGAGAATGCAACCGAGTAAAATTTTATCTCTTTTTCAGACTCGCATGGATACACAAAAAAGGAACCTCCTGGAGTCGTCTTTAAGCTCTTTCCAGACTCTCTAAACATGAAAATATTTTTGAGTGATCTTGCTTCCTTTCCCACTCGTTAAAAGGCCCCAAAGTGTCGCAAGTGTCACAAACATCATACAATCATCTTCCCTATGTCGTGTCTCGAACAACATCACAAAGAACACTTGAAAACATCCTCATAGACTGGTTAAAGAAGGAGAAGTCATTTGATGAATAGTACAAAACTTATGCCATGAAAAAACCACTTAAAAATGAATTTTGAAGGGAAGCACTCCCCCACCCACTGACAGGGAGTGCTAGCGCTCCCTAACCTCCTTTGGGTGAGTGTTGTAGCACTCTGTACACCCTTCTAGGGGAGCGCTAGGATTTTTTGAGGAAATCTTTGGCAACACTCCCCTACCCACTAGCAGTGCTTGCCCTTATTTGGGGGAGCATTGTAGCACTCTGTGCACCGTTCTAGGGGAGCGTTATGTTGTTGAGAAAATCAGGGGAAGATCCCCCTTATCTCTGAAATCAGTTGGATTCGAATGTGAGGTCAAGGATGGATCTTAGGGAGGATCCACAATTGATGGAGAAATATCCTCAAACTATCCCAAGAATATCTAAGGTGGTTATGCCTCTCCAAGCTTATATAAGGAGGCCTCCTAATAGTGAAAGAGAGAAAATAGAGAGATACCAAACTTATGATCTCATGAGAAGTGGTATTGGGAGACTTTGAAGGCATTAATATTATGATCTCATAAGAAATATAATCAGTGAAGCATAATCATTTTGTTTGTGGATCATTTAAGCAAGGGGATGGACAAGGAGAGCTGGAAGAGGCTGTTGCAGCTTCATCAAAGGTCCATAAGTATCTCTATTGAGTTCTCACTAATACATGTGCTTGGCCTGTTTCTTTCAAGATTGTGTATACCTACATGAAATTGTCTTTAATGGATATCTGGTTTCAAACTAATCATAGTAGAACAGGAAGCATGTTTTGTCTTTGATTGGATTGCGGGACTTGTTGAAGAGCTTGAGGATCATAGCTAAACTTGGACTGGGCAAGGACAAACATAGTGAAAAGTTACATCTTCTTCCTCTTCTCTATAGATTAGCTTAGCTAGGTTTAAAAGGATGCCAGTGACCAAAGTTAGCACCTTTCTGTCTTGATCTTAGAGATTTAGGGTTCAAGAGGGAATCCACATGTCCGCAGGAGGATTTTTCTGTAACAATTGCCTCTTATTTATACTTTCATGTAGCTTCCTCAAGGGGTTACCTTTTAACCATCTTAACCCACTTTCCTTATTTTAGGGTTAACCCACTTCTAACCACTTGTCCACTTAGTAATTTCTCCATTAACTTTATTATTTAAATAATTTATTTTGTATCCACTTTGACTTATAGTACACTCATCACTTCACTTTTTTTTATTTAAATTACCTTCTAACCATCTTAACCCACTTTCCTTATTTTAGGGCTAACCAAATTCTAACCACTTGTCCACTTAGTAATTTCTCCATTAACTTTATTATTTAAATAATTTCTTTTGTATCCATTTTGAATTATAGTACACTCATCACTTCACTTTATTTTTAAAATAATTTATTCTTTGCAACCACTTTGACTACTTTGACTGTTTGGGGCTTCTAGATGACTCATGAGGGTTCTCCAACTTCACATGGCCATAAATCTCTAACCGTGAGGAGTTATGTGACGTTCCACATACCACCGGAAAGGGCATGACATGTACTATCCATATATAATAGTCTTACCTTAAAATATATTAAAACTCATACCATTATACATAAAAAAAAAACTTGGATTCATTACCCAAACCTTTGTACTACCGAAATTTGCTACCGAACTTTCGTCAAGGGTTGACATCAATGAAAACCAACCCAATTAATAAAAAATATCCCCCTTTGGCATTGATGTCAACACTATAATGCAATACTAAATTCATATCAATGATTATCCCCCTGTGACCATCACTCCCCCTGGAACCATGCCTTTGTGCTCTTTCTCCAAGCATTTACCTTTGCATCTGATAAATCTCTCCCCCTTTGTCATCAATGGCAAAGGTATATTTCCATCCGAGGCTTCTCCCCCTAACTAAACTCTTCCTAAAACTGATCTCCCAACATGAATTGTCCTCTTTATGGTGCTTCCTCGTGTAAATCTAAGACATATAAGATAATCATTCAAAAGAATTCATTTTGTATTAGAAATTACTCCGAGTCTCTGGTGAAGATACTCAAAAGCTTCTCATGGAAGTAGTTTTGTAAATATATATGCCACTTGTTCTTTTGTTCCCACATAGTCAACTCTGATGTTCTTCTTTGCAACTTGTTCCCGTAGAAAGTGATACTTGATTGGAATGTGCTTCGTCTTGGAGTGCATCACCGGGTTCTTTGAGATACTGATGGCGATTGTATTATCACAATAGATTGGAATGGGCTCATCATACTCAACCTGTATATCTGTCATATTTTGTTTCATCCATAGAACCTATGTACAACATCCTGCTACTGCAATATACTCTGCTTCGGTTGTAGATAAAGATATTGATGATTGTTTCTTGCTTATCCAAGATACTAAACACTCACCCAAGTAGAACGTTGTTCCACTGGTGCTTCATCGGTCATCAATGTAACCTACCCAATCTACATCTGTGTAGGCAATAAGTGATAGATCCTTTGTTTTTGGATACCATAATCCAAACTCTTTTATTCATTTGAGATATCTGAAAATCTTCTTCACTACTAATACATGTGATTCCTTTGGTGCTTCTTGAAATCGTGCCACCTATCCAACTGCCTACATTACATCTGGTCTGGATGTTGTCACATATAGTAAGCTACCAATCATTGACCTGTATTTCCTCTGGTATGTAGAGTTTGAATCATCATCTTTGCTCAACTTGCAACTGTTTTGCATAGGAGTGGTAACTGGTTTGCAATCTTCCATTTCGAACCTCTTTAGAATTTCATTGGTAGATTCATCATCTCTCTGATCTCTGACTTATTTATTTCTGTTTGTGGATTTATCTTTCACTACAATTCATGAAAGTACAATCTCTTGAATTCAAAAGGACATCAACAAAGAAGATCATTCAATCCTAGTTATCAAAGTTTCTTTCCAGGTTATTGTTTTACTTGTAATAACTTTGGACATAAATTTGTAGATTATAGATCATATGGAAGAAATGTTCAAACAAGAGATGATTATGTAGCCCCCTACAATATTGAATGTTACAAATGCCAAAACCATGGACACATAGCTCAATATTGTATAAGCATGATGGATTCTTCCATGAAGGAAAAAGCCAATATGAGGTACAAGAAGGTTTGGATAAGAAAACAAAAACAAGAAGAACAAGTGAATGAAAAAATATCATAGATCATACTCATAAGATTTACATAGTTGTGAGATCATGATGAATATACAAGTAAAGAGTAAGATGCCAAAATTCAGAATGATGATCCTGCATTAAAGCAACCTTATATATTTTTCTATGCCATCTGACTTGGAGATTCCCAGTAATGTGAATATTGAAGAGGGGGAGTCTAAGCAATAACTATTATATATTGGAGAACTATCTGAAGTGTTTGTAGATTTTGGGAAGGCATATTCAGAATAGTTTGATGGAAGAAGTACATAATGTCTCATGATAGATTGATTGATTAAGGAGCAATTTTTGAAACATATCCCCGTGCAGATTCAAGAATGTGTACTTGTTACAGATATGCAGAGTGTGATTAGTGGACATATTTGTTTCAGCTTGAAAATAATGAATATGTAGAGATAAATTATAATATATTCAAAGAAGTCTTTAGAATAGTAAAGTAATAGATGGTTCGACTGTTATAGCAAGATTTTCCTCACCCTATGAAAACTTGCACATAGAGCCTTTTTCCATTTCCTTATGCAGACTTGAAGTCCCTTTTTGCAAATCCCAGAGCTAAAAACATGATTTTTCCACATATACATGCCCTACTTGTATTACAACATGCGTATACGCATGTTGCACCACTACAGCCTACGTACATCAATATTTGTGCCCAAAATTAAAAAATGGTGTCAGGTTTCCATGTCACATCACGAGATCTATGATCCTTGGCCTTCCATATATTGGAAACATTCTGACTCGACCTTTCAGTTCCACTTAAAGGCTACAAATGGGACAAATTTGAGCTATGGAAAAGAGGAGAAGAATTCAACTTTGAGAGAAAAGTTACTCTAGAGAGATTATTCACTTCACATTGAGTCTGCATCCCTTTGTCCTTTAATTCTGAATACATTGTTCATTCCCCAAGATCTTCCCTTTTTTATTGAGAACCTCATTGTCTCTCTTATTTGATCTTGCCTTTGGTGGAGGATTGAAGTGGTGGAGGCCCAGCTAGAAGGAACTTACTTTCTCATTTCCGAACCGTGCCGACATGGAAGTTTGTAACTCATTCACTTCTACTGATTACATCTTAATAGAAATACTCTTTTCTCATCCAATTAATATCTTGCGAATATTTTAATTCTTATTCCATGGGCGTATTTGTTATGAATATTGATGGATTATGATATTTAATGTGCTAACATTATATATTATCACCACATGCTTGCATTTCTTGGTTGTTGAGGACTATTTGCAGGTATATCGCTTTGGGTCAAGTGCTCAATGGTGGACTTCATCGAACGTCTGGATGAGGTAGGCATTTTATCTTGTCTTTCTAGCATATTTTGTTTATATAACATACTTGAGATTAGAGTTGATTTTTGCATTCATTTTTGTCTATTGTGGTTTACCCCTAGCCATCAAGAGATTTTCCTCGTAACAGAATTGGCGACCATACTGGGGATAAAATATTCTTTTTTGGGGTTTGGAGTGTTTTTCTCCATAGATTGCTCTCATTTATATTGAATTTATTGTCGTATGATTGCTTGACAACCTCTGTTCACTCCGAGTCTGATTTTCTTAGCCTTCTCCTTATCCTGGATGTGTTTTGACACATATACGCGGTTGTTTTCTTGTCAGTTGCGTACATATGCGCGTTGTCCTTCTGCAAGATGCGTACATACACAATTTTCCCTTGAACAGTCGCGTACACCATCCTTTGTTGCTTGGTTGTTGGGTTTGATGGTTGTTGGGTAGGTTTTGATGATTGATGAGTCTTCTTGAGTCTTTGTTGTGACTGTTAAGTGTCTGTGAGGGTTAACCCACTTCTATCCACTTGTCCACTTAGTAATTTCTCCATTAACTTTATTATTTAAATAATTTATTTTGTATCCACTTTGACTTATATTACACTCATCATTTCACTTTATTATTTAAATTACCTTCTAACCATATTAACCCACTTTCCTTATTTTAGGGCTAACCCACTTCTAACCACTTGTCCACTTAGTAATTTCTCCATTAAATTTATTATTTAAATAATTTATTTTGTATCCATTTTGACTTATAGTACACTCATCACTTCACTT
>ML821672.1:68853-79015 GCA_009831015.1 Picea engelmannii
TGAGAACCTCGATCTCAAAAAACCTTCATTTAGGCCCTCAAAATGGCCCCAGAAGTTAAAACCTGCTAAAAATAGTAAATTGCCAGAAAACTGTTTTGAGCCAGTCGGAAAAGGTGGGTGGCCACCGATATCCACCTGGATCATGTAGCTTCCTTTGAAACATCTTTTAGACCACTTTGTCCACATAGTCACCTATGTCCAACTTTTCCCAATTTTCCAATTGTACATATATCCAATAGCCACTTGAATACTTAACCCATTTTCCTCATTTTAGGGTTAACCTTCTTATAACCACTTTCCATAATTAGAAAGTTCTCCATTTACTTTATTATTAAAATAATCCTCTTTGACTTTGTCACTTCACTTTATTATTTAAATAATCCTTTTTGACTTTGTCACTTCACTTTATTATTTAAATAATCCTCTTTGACTTTGTCACTTCACTTTATTATTTAAATAATCCTCTTTGAATTTGTCACTTCACTTTATTATTTAAATAATTTATTCTTTTCAATCACTTTGACTTCTTTGACCTTTTGGGACTTCAAGCCAACATATGAGGGTCCTCCAACTTCGTAAGGCTATAACTCTCAAACCATGAGGAGTTATGTGACATTCCACATACAACTAGAAATGGCATGACATGTACTATCCATATAGAATATTCTTACCTACAAATATATAAAAACGCATACCATTATACATCAAACAAACTTGGGTCCATTACCCAAACCTTTGTGCTACCAGAATTTGCTACCAGACTTTCTTCAAGGGTTGACATCAATGACAACCAACCCAATTAGTCAATAGTTGTAATGAGTAAGAGTTTATGAATCTATTCATAAACTGTCATTTTCAATACTTTAACATTTCTTTTGTTCTAAATGATGAAAAACGAATCATTGTGTTAATATGTGATTGATGGTAGAGCTAAAGAAACTATTTTTATTGCACTTATATTATTGCATGTGTATTTTCTTTCCATAATTGTATCTCAGTCGGTTTTGAAATACCAACAAGTTAACGTATTATAACTAGACTTGTAATAGGTGTGAATATCATTGTTTGCATGCTAGAGCACGAGGGTTATCCCAGACTCGACATTCTTCAGTAATTAATAATTACCTATATCAGTTGGTTTATACCATCACACCTTACTTTATCAGACTCAACTAATAATAGAAAATACAAAAAGAGAAATGTTTAACCTGAAGGAGGAACTTTCACAAAAAGATATCATGTCAATCATGATGTAATTCCCATTGGTAAATTGGCTAGATCGAAAGATCTAGAGATCCATTCCACCCATCAAATGCTGCAGAGTATAATTGGGCCTCTAAGGCAGGCTTGGTTCCTACTGTTGAGTCAAAGGATCTCAGAGCCCTCAACATAATTGGTTCTAGAAGGAGAGCCTGAACAAATGAATGGCTAACAACATTTCTGATAATATATTTTTCATAGCCTGCAGATTCAAAACAACCCACATGCATGGATAGTAATTCTCAAGACAACCCACATACATAGAGTACTCTCGAAACGAGTAGCTCACCTCAGCATGAGGAATTAGAACACTTATTCCCTGAAATACCTTACTCTCTCCCCCACGAGGAGTTGAACTAGTTCAGAAGAATCACAAGAGCTTACACCCGATAAATTGGATCGTTACCCTTAGCTCCATTACTTTATCGTAGAAAAAAAGTAAGTATACTGGTTTTTGACACCCCTGAACAGGTTTTTTTTCACACAGTAGAAGACCTGATATATTTTTCGCTCAATGAGATCGAAAAACCCCTTAATCTAATCCCCAAAACACCAGTTGGTAACTACTCTGAACCTGCCTATTTCAAATCTGACGAGGAAGGGTCTAGCTCAGATCACTCAACTCCAGAATCAGACGACATGGGGGGTAATAATGATAACAACGAAGAAAGGGGAAATAAACCTCAAAATAATCAACCATGGTTGGCAAGAGATGCTCTAACAATCCCAGGAAGGGTACATAACCTACTCTGACATCCAGAAAAATTACTTCCCAAATTTGACCCTGAAACCTCCGGATTGCCTGAAGATCTTATTAAAAAGTTCATACTAGCTATAAGGCTAATGAACATACAACATGTGGATGTAGTGTGTAGGATGTTTCCCTATACCTTTGAGAATTCAACCTCGAATTGGTATTTTAACTTGCATGTTGGATCCATAACTAGTTGGACGAAGTTTCAAAAACAATTCTTAGACAAATTTGCAGAAGAAACCACCACATGAGCTTTAATGGCTGAACTTTTTGCCACCACCATGAGTTCAAAAGAGAAGGTTAAATATTTCAAGCAATGGTTTACCACTATACTGAACAAATTTCAACCCGAAGCTAAACCTACTCAGGAGTTGCAGATTGAGTTATATGCTAATGTTCTCCCTGCTTCCATTTCCATGTTTGTGAAAAGGGATACCAAACATACCCTAGCTGAAAATTTCGAAGAAGCCAAAACGATCAAATTCCAAATGAAGGGATGCAAAGAGGGTCAAGTCTCACTAGTTAAGAAGGAAGTTTAACCTCCACCTAGGAGAGGACTTTTTTAGACTAGACCCCCGAGAAAACAAATAGAACAAGGTCCCAAAAAAGGAGGTGGGGACATAGAATAGCTACAATGGATGATAAAGAAACTTTCGAATGAAATTGTAGACATGAAAATAAGTGTTAGGGAAGGAAACCAAGGTCAAAGGCCTTATAAACCCTTCTTAAAAATGAACCCACCTTTCAAGGCAATTGAACCTCCCCCAACCAACTTAAACATCGACTTAGGTAATGTAGCATCTGACTCTTTTCGTACGTACCATCAAGAGAAACATTATGAAATACATTGTCCCCAATGGGTGCACACTATGAATTTAATGGCCAATCGGTTTCTAGATGAAGTTTCTCTTACCGAACAATCAAGTGGCTCAGCGGTGAATATCGTCGATCAGGAAGAAACAACCATGTTGTTGTGGGATCTTGACTTGCCAATGCCTCTCGACGATGTATGTGAGGTATAGGAACCACCCACTGAGGTTTTGGTTGTACAAACATGAAGTAAGGGTCAACTGGTCCCAAATCAGCCCATCACTATTCAATCCTCAAGAGGGAAACAAATAGTCGATCACTCGAAAGAACCATTTGTCTCCCAAAGAAATCCTATAAACATACACATACAGGAAGCACCTAAGCTGGACTACAACATAGTAGAAGACTTAAATAAGTTGAAGGCTAATGTGTCGGTCATGGACATGTGCAGGATTCCCCAACAAAAGGATTTTCTATTATAGGCCTTAAATTCAATAGAATCCCCTATAACGAGCATTGACCTAGGTGAGGTCCCATCTCCCACAGATTTAAAGAATAAACCAAATGTGAATGCTTTCTATTTATACTAAAGTGGAAATCCTTTTGTCCCACCTTTCCTTTTAACGTTTTAAGTCTTCAACAGAAACCTGCATAATTTCTTACTCGATTCAGGGGCATCCTCCAATGTCATGCCATTGTCAATCTGCAAGAAATTGAACGCAATCCCACTGAAAAGTGATAAACATGTTATACAATTAGACATGACTCAGGTAAAATTGATCAGAATGGCTACACACCCTAAATGTGTTCAAGTAATTGACATAATTGTAGTAGATATCCCAGAGGCTTATGGACTACTACTTAGTCGAGATTGGTCCGAGAAATTGAATGGATACTTTAGTACAGAATCGGCTCACCTCTGGTTCCCATTAAAGGGACATACAAACATGATTAGGATCGATAGGAAAATATATCTCAAACATACTGTCACTGATTTAGAAGATTTCAATGAACCCTCATCGACAGATTTCCCCGTGCTAGGAAACTATTCCTGCGATTATGATTTTGGCAATTTCACCCCTCTCTCGTCTAATGTACCTCTCACTCAAAACTCTGAAATGACTTTTCAAGTGAATCTACCGGCAACCACATAAGAAATTATCTTCTGTCAGGAGTCTCTATTGGTAACAACAGACAAGGAATACAGAGATGAGAAAATAACTAGGCCTGAAGAAGTTACTAAATTTTTCTTACAAGTTTGGACGTTGTATTTTGATTGGTATAAATCACAAGAAGGGTTGGGAGCAGGATATATTCTCATTGACCCAATGGGAAGAGAAATTTCATATCTTGCAAACTAGAATTTGAATGCACCAATAACACTGCTGAGTATGAAGCTCTAGTTCAGTGACTGAAGAAAGCCATAGACTTAAACATTAAATAAATAAATAAAATTGGGGACTCTGAAATTATTGTTAGGAAATTGAAGAATACTATCCATTGAGATTCACCCCACTTGCGAAATTACCAACAAGATGTGCATAGACTAATAGAACATTTTGAGGCCTTCAATATTACTGTTGTTCCGAGAACAAAGAATACTCTTGTTGATTCCCTAGCCACTACAGCCTCAATATTATCCCCTTTAGAAGACTATGAAGCCTCCAGGTTCACTGTGGAACTACTCTACAAACCATCAATACCCAACAATATTTCTAATTGGAAGGTTTTTGAAGGAGATGAACATATTGTAGATTTTCTAACTAATCAAGAGAATTTTAAGGATTTGGCTATTGATGATGAGGTATTCCAAGAGAAACTGGCAGAAACCAATTTCCACGAACATAAGAAGGGAACATATCACTCTAATAATATGTTAGGGACATAACCCCTCACGTAGGTAGAATAATATATTCCGATGTAATAAAGGTCAATATTAATCAAGCCTAGCAATAAGGAAGAATAACTCAAATGTAAGAAGACCTAATAGAAGCTTCCACTTCTAGAAGGATCTTTCTCTATATGGTTCTTGTATAGACATATTTAGTATAAATAGTAGTCGAGGGTATGAGAACTTTTGTCTTGGATATTATTGTAATACAACTATGCTCTGTTGGAGGTTTCCCCCTCGAAGAGGCAAGTGAACATTTCTCTCAATAATCAAGGTGCTCTTTCTGGTGTTATTCTGGTATCATTTTGGTATTATTGATCAAAATCTGGACCAGGGGTCAAATTTTAGCTCAAAAATCAACATTCTTGGAATTGCCTCAAAATGAATGAGAGAATAGCCCTCGTCGTCATGAACCCAATGCAACTCGTTTCATCTCAAACGGACATAGGGAGAGAGAGATATTGCAATCTGTTCATAAAGTCAAACAGGCAAAAAAATGATGTTGACTGTACAGTCCATACAGGCTGACGTGGCAGAGCCGTACGGCCGTACATGTGATGATGTGGCAGTTAATTATTGGATGATAGTTGGTTGAATGGGAAGTCGACATGTGGCACTGTTTGGGCAAGTGATTGGGTGCCACGTGGCCCAATCGTGGGCTGCCATGTGGCACCCCGGTATTGGTTACTTGTTTGGTTTATGAAAATGTATTGGAGTCCGTGGGGTTCGACCCCCAGACCTCCCCACCGCATAGCTTTCACAAACTCCGACCGACCAATGGGTTACACATTATGCCTTGTAATATATATGAATTTAATTGTATTTCAGTTCGAGTTTTGTAACCGTTGGCAGGGGGTCGGGCTGGGGCTTAGCCCCAGCCCGCAGTCATTCGATTGCACATATGACCATACCACATATTATATAGCCTGACAGTTGGTGCACGGGGTTTTTAAAACCAATCCCGTGTTTCTATGTTATATGCCATATGCCCACGACCGGAGTGCGGGGAGTTAATGCGGTTGGCACGGTTTCAACCATTTAGCCATTTTGCCCAAGCACGCGGTCGTAATGACCCCTATGTGCCCGGGTGCTAGGTGGTTAGGGGCTGGCGCACCCATAACCATCCTACAGTTTGCACCATTGGCACAGTTACGCTCGGTGTTGGGTTTTCACGCTATATATTGCATGTGTGCCAGGTTCATTCAACAAGGGTGCGTTTTGGCGAACCAGAGACAACAAGCTTGAAGGAAGAGAATGGCAGGAGGCCTATCTTCCTCAATTTTTGGCCGAATGAGGTGTCGTAAAAGCCCAGCTAGGGGTTTTTGGACATTCTGAATCCATTGGCACTATTTTCACAGCCATTTTAAGACTTCTTTTGTATGCTTTTAACCAATGAAGTTTCAGGAAGCTCCAGGGAGCTTGAAGCCCTCATTGATTGAGGACATGTTTTGGTGAGCCTATGTTTGTCTTCTATGATTGAATAATAATTTTTGGCTAATTTTTATGCTCTGAACACATTGGGATAGGTTTCATACGTTTTTTAGGACTTTTACAGGTGTTTTTGCCAAAGAGAAGCTCAGTGAAGCTTATGGCCACATGTAGAAGAGGTCATGCCCGGATGAGCCATAATCTGTTTTCAAAGTTCTATTAGTCATTTTTGGGGTTTTTATGTGTTATGATCCCAATGGTACATTCTATTTTTCCATTGGAGTTGGGCAGAATCTTGTAAAATAAATTTTGACAAACTAATCCCAGAGAGCCAAGTCCATTAATGGAGGCTCAAGGAGATGTAGCCCGGAGGGGGGTGAACTCCTTTATCATCTTGTTTTTGTTGTGAGTTTGATGGTTTATTTGCTGAAAGTTACATTTGTTGTGTTTTTATTTAAAGCACATATTTAACCATTTAAAATAACATGTCCTCACACATAAGCATTTACAAGAAGATGCATGAACTTAACACATAATTTTATCTTGCATATTTATACACATGAAGCAAGGTCCTATAAAGTTTATTTTAATGAAGTAGAGGGTGCTTGCATAGCATAACAAGTCAGCCTTCTATTTTAAGATCAGTTATTGTGGTTCTGTTATGGTTATATTGTTGTTCATCTACCATTCCTAGCATTTTATTTATGTTCTGCATACTTTTTATATCTGGAATATTACAAGTGGTATCAGAGCACTTTCCTCGGCATAAAATTGTGGGTTAATTTTTTTCAGGGTAGAGACGTATCCCAACGTATTTAAGCTACAGAGATCTATCGATACGCGCATAAACCTGTGGTCATGGATGCATACACGTAGGAAATACAAGTGGTACTTAAGCGCACATATTTTGGCCACCCTTGTAACCCCTGTTGGTACCCCTTCGAGTGGCAGCGCATCATACAACACATGTATACATATTGGCCTAGATTTCCTGAAGCCCTCTTTAGATAAAATGATCGATCGCCTAACTTCTATAGTGTCACCGAGAACAACACTCGGGAAGATACTCTCTAGTACCTAGGTACTCAGGTAGTACGACTAAGGGCACGGTCTAGCCTCCTTAGTTGGTGCCCTGAGATATTGGGTCGAGTATGACTGTTGGACCCCGCACGTATATCAGAGAGCTATAGCACAGGGCAAACCCTTGTCTGTAGAACCATTGAATACCTAACCTTTGGGGGACGGAAACAAAAAAACAAAACATACAAGATCTATTGTCGTGCAACTATGTCTCATGCATTCAAGTTTCCAAATCACTACACATTTATTCCTGATTAAGAATTTGGGAATTTCATCATTGCAGTATTCTTCAGGCTGGAGTATAACTCCGTAGGTGAAAAAAAAGGTATGGATTTTTTTGCACCATTATTTGAGACCTATTCCATTGGATTTATCTCTTCACCCTTATCACATTCATACCTATCATTTTTCAACAAATTTTTTGACCCCACCTGCCCCTTTTCGGTTCCCTCATCATCATGGCCCGTACCTCTAGCCAAGACTTGGAAGCTCGCTTCAGTACCTTGCAATATAATTTCACAGAGACCCAACAAGAAGTGAGACATATCAGTGCCAATATTTCCACCATCAATAAAAACATGTGTTCCTCCATCGCCGCCTCAATCGAGGAACTCAAAGAAGACCTCAAATAAGACATTACTACCCAGCTTGAATTTGTCACTTCGATGATTTGCACCAAGTTGATTATCCCTGAAGATCCCTCTTTATCTGACCCACCTTTGCATACTGAAGCTGAAACTTCCTCTCATTCCCATAATTTTCAATCCCATCACTTTCAGCGTGACCTACACCTTTCACATGTGGATGTGACCAAATTTGATGGCTCGGATCCCACTGGTTGGGTAACTCAATTGGAACATTAGTTTTGTTTGTACGGAATTAAATATGACTTGGCCAAACTCCGGTATGGTTTTCTCCATCTAGATCAAGAACGTTGGCAATGGTGGCAATGGAGAAAAACTTCCCATCAAGGGTATGTTGCTTGGACACACTTTGTGACAGATCTTTATGAATGCTTTGACACTGAAACCAACCATTTAGGTTGTTTGACAAAGTTGAAACAATTTGGCATAGTGGAAGACTTTATAGCTTCTTTTGAGCAACTGGATTTGCGTACAAAGGGCATGTCTCATGATTTTTTCCGAGAATTTTTTATCAGTGGCTTCAAGGATGAGATTTGTGCCCATGTCCTCATGGCTCGGCCTCAGAGTTGGGTGGAGACTAATAAAAGAGATAAGGAAGCACAATGGGTTGTCTCTTCTCAAAACCAGAAACGCCCCTTTATTCATCGCACTAAACCAATAAATCCCACTCCTCCTTCTACTCCACTAAAGATCCAAAAATTGACCAGGGACGAAATGGATGAACATCAACTCAAAGGCCTTTGTTATAATTGTGATGAAAAATATTTTCCGGGACATAAGTGAAAGGAAAAAGATATTTTTATGGCCATCTCGGAGGATGTTTCGGAAGAGGATGTTGAAGCCCCCCCTTGTGTCTGTTTCACCTGAACCCTCTGACATAACCCCTCCCCCAGATCCTCCCGAAGTAGTGTTAAAACTCTAATCATAAGTTATTTAAGTTAACCTAATTGTTATACAATTACATGATAGTTATGGTCTTCTTGTATTATATATGTACATCTATGTACATGATTATTTGAAGCATTGATGAATATAGAGTATGCCTTTTCTGCCAGTATTTAATTATCTCTGTCCATCATGGTTTCTTAATTGCTTCTATTATTTCCATTATATTTCTGCTCTTTTCTTCATTATGAATCTAATAAGTAGAACCGATCATTTCCCTAAATGCTCTCACTGACTTCTCTGCTCCCCAAACCCTAAAGATAATTGGCTACATCAAGCATAGGAAGGTCATCATTCTTGTTGATAATGGAAACACCCATAATTTTATTCATCGTCACATTGCCCAAGAAACTAATCGCTATATCCGTGCAGTCAATAATTTCCAAATCGTGATTGCCAATGGCGGGTCCATGAAATGTAGAGGGCATTATGAAAATGTGTGTCTCCAAATTGGTGACTACCACCTGAAATCTCATATGTTCGCTATCAACGTGGGCGGTTGTGACATTGTTTTGGGTGAAGACTGTCTAAGGACTTTGGGTCCCATTCTCATGGATTTTAAGGAATTAACCATGCAGTTCGACCAGGAGGGACAACAATATAAGTTTCAATGCATCACCATCAGTTCCCCTGAGATCATTAGTTCCCATCGCATGGAAATGCTACTCAAAAAATGTCATTCTGGTGTTATTGCCCAACTCCATGCCATATAAGAAACTGAGACACCCTTTATGCCGCAAGACCTCCAATCCATCCTCTCTAAACATCAAGTGGTTTTTTCCACTCCCCAGGGACTCCCTCCTTATCATGGTGATCATGATCATTCCATTCCCCTTGTACCAGGAAGCCTTCCTCCCAATATCCATCCCTATCATCACCCCTTTTCCCAAAAAAATGAAATTGAGAATATGGTTCAAGAACTGCTTAACGTGGGTGTTATCCACCCTAGTACGAGCCCCTACTCTTCTCATGTGGCCATGGTCCTTAAGAACGAAGGTTCTTGGCACATGTGTCCTGACTTGCATGCCCTCAACAAACTCACCATTAAAGACAAATTTCCCATTCCTATCATTGATGACCTCTTGGATGAATTGAGTGGCACCCAGTTCTTTACTAAACTTGATCTTTGTTCTAGCTACCACCAGATCCGTATGAAAGAGGCAGGCATTCCTAAGACTACCTTTAGAACTCATGAGGGCCACTATGAGTTTTTGGTCATGCCCTTTTTCTTGTGTAATGCTCCCTCCACTTTCCAAAGCCTCATGAATCATGTCTTCCATCCTTTTCTCTATAATTTTGTCTTAGTTTTCTTTGATGATATCCTCATCTATAGAAAAACCTGGATAGACC
>ML821672.1:92691-103427 GCA_009831015.1 Picea engelmannii
AACTTTCTAATTATGGAAAGTGGTTATAAGAAGGTTAACCCTAAAATGAGGAAAATGGGTTAAGTATTCAAGTGGCTATTGGATATATGTACAATTGGAAAATTGGGAAAAGTTGGACATAGGTGACTATGTGGACAAAGTGGCTATGTGGACAAAGTGGTCTAGAAGATGTTTCAAAGGAAGCTACATGAAAGTATGAATAAGAGGCAAGGCTCTCTCATTTTATTCACACTTGAGCATATTGAATATCTACAGGCGAATGAGGTAACCAAAGGATATATAAGACAAATTTCAGAGGGAAGGTGAAGTAAATAAGGACAAAATTCAAGGGAGGATAAATTCTTTTGATGATGCTTTCTAAGGTATGTCATTTACAGGTCATATCACCATTTTCACAATAACCTTTTTCTAGAATGATTTAGACCGTGAAATTGGGAGACCATTGAGGAAACATATCCAAGTATATGTGGTACGAATTTCATCTTGTGAGTCGTTGTATTTTTGGAGTTACACTTCGTGGAAAATAGGGTTTGTGGCTAGTCCTGAAACTAGTCTAAAACATGTGTTTCGGGTAAAAACGTCATAACTTATTCATAACATATCCAAATTTATTAAGACAAGATGTGTTGGTTAGAGTACAGTCTGTAGTATTATGTGTACAATTTTCAGATTGATACAACAAACATTTCGTGCAGGGCACGCTCTACAAGTTCACTCTTTAGAATAAGCCAGAATTCAACAAGGTATGCCATTTTTTCTATAACTCCTTTTCTGAGAGGTTCCAAGTAGTGACACCTGGAGGAATTGCATAAAAAACACTGAAGAACATTGTGTACTATTTTCATATATTTATTCATTACAGGTACATAGTTATGATTATTTCAAGTTAGGATTGTTGACTAAGCCAAAACTAGTCATGTGAGACTAAAGTAAAGTTTGCTGAAAATGCTATTCTCTTGTTGTGAAAGTTAAGAAAGGTTTGCAGGTATGTGATCATATACACTAGGTCTATTATAGAGTTACAAATCAGATTTGGATGATGAAATTGATGAGGGATTTTGGTTGAGCGATCCAGGTGGATATCGATGGCCACCCACCTTTTCCGACTGGCCCAAAACAATTTTCTGGCAATTTTGGCAATTTACTATTTTTAGCAGGTTTTAACTTCCGGGGCCATTTTGAGGGCCTAAATGAATTTTTTTTGAGATCGATGTTCTCAATGATAGCTTAAGGCATGATTGAGCCCTGAAAATGAATCTCCTCAATGATACCTTTCCAATGAGCTATCATACGCCTAAAACGGAGATCGTATGCAAAAGTTACGACCCTGGGAAGTTGATGTACTAACTTACCCAAACGGGGCCCACATGAATTTTGGCGCTTCGTCTCCTAGGGTTAGGTTTTTGGATGTCTAGGGTTGTTGGCATTCCTATTTATTGTAAAGAGGCCTTTAGAGCCTCATTGTAATCAACTTCTGGCGAATGCGAGTAGTCATCACATCTCTTCTCAGAGATAAGCTGCCACCATTCTAGCGAGTCTTTCACTCTATATTTTTACAGTCTATGTACAATTCTTTCATTAATAGAAATTGTGTATTACTGTATATCTATGTTTATGGTTGCATATTTGATATATTCCTGTTATATTATTGAATATCTGCGATATATCTATAGATTTGTTTATTATATCTCCACTCGCATTTCGTGTCGAAAATAATCCGAATTAGTGGTATCAAAGCAGGCTTCTCTTGATCGTTTTTTCAGTGCATGTCCCCGACGAAGTCCGAGTATAGAAAGTTGGGTCTCGAGCTTGTCTCTCTTCAAGACAATCCCTCTTGCACACCCAAGAAACCCTCAATGGCAGAAGAAAAGAAAAACGACGGAGCAGATGATCCTATCAATCTGTTGCTTGAGCAAGCTCTCACGTGACAAAGGGATGAAATGATGGAGAATTTTGCCCACATCCTTCAACGCCTGCGGATAGCATCAGATGCATCTTCATCAAGCGGCCACTTTGGAGGCACCTCGCCTTTCAAGGTACAAGTTAGTTTTGATATTCCTATATTTGAAGGATAGATAGATGCAGAAGCCCTAGAAAAATGGTTGACTCTACTAGAAGGTTATTTCTCTGTTCACAATTTTTCCGACAAAGAAAATATCACCTTCGCACTCCTTAAATCTCTCCCTCATGTCAAACATTGGTGGGAAACTTACTGGGAGCAAAGTTCCACAGAGAAATCTGGAATATATGGGGCCGATCCCACTTGGGATTTTTTTGGGATGCGGTAAAAGAACAGTATTACCCTATTGGCAACTATGAGGACCAGTACATGAGATGGACCACACTGCAAAAAGAGAGGGGCCAAGTAGTTCCAGAGTTCACCAATACCTTCCATACCTTGCGCACCAAGCTGGGTATCAAAGACTCCGAGCAACATTTGGTTCTGAAATACCGTGGGGCTCTACACAGATACATCTAGACTGAAATGGATTTTCTGGACATCTCATCACTCAGTGCTTCTTATCGATATGTTGTTAAAATTGAGCATAAATTTAAGCACCAAAACAAACGGGAATTCGGGTCTGTAAATCCACAACAACCAAAGTATGACAAAGACGACCCTAACAAACAGTCTCCCGAAAACTTCTCCAAGACACAGGAAAAGACGGGTCATGGGAAGACAAAGGACACCGGAAAATGGTGCGAGTTCCACAAAATCCCCTGGCACAACATCGATGATTTTCGCTCAAAACAGTCATTAGTGGTCAAGATAAAAGACAAAGAGCCGAACCCTGATTCAGGATATGATTATGAAAATAATGGTAAAGGAGAGATCATTGACGTGGACCCCACTGCTATTGTCGCTACCACAACAATTCAATCAGAAGAACCAACAAATCTTGAAGAGGGGGAGCGCCTTTTTCATTCACAGATGTGGGTGAAGGGGACCCCACTGCATTTTATTGTTGATAGTGGAAGCGAGAAGAACCTCATCTCAGCAGAGGTCGTCAAATAGTTGGAATTGTCGACAACACCACACCCGCAGCCATACAACATTGGGTGGCTTCGCCAAGGAAGAGATCTCTGTGTCAGCCAACAATGTCGATTATCATACGTCATCCAACCCTTCAAGGATGAGGTATTATGTGATGTTTCCCCACTGGATTTCTGTGATGTGCTCTTGGGCCAACCATATATGTGGAGACGCCATGTTGTTTATGAGTCTTGACCCCGTAGTGTCATTTTTACTTTGGGGGGTCATCTGTACAGAATACCAAAGGTAGTTCCGACTACTGTTCCACCTAAAAAGTGTCGCAATGTAGTATCTCATACTGAAAAATTTAGCTTCTTCACAATCTGTTCAAAAGGAGAACAAAACAACGCTGCAACCACTACAGCCTTTCCCCAAGCACCTTCTATCCAACAGAAGCAGGTTGACAAGGTTGCAACAAAGAGAAAATATTCCTTCTGCACACCATCCCCTCATGTATCTTGAGTTGTTGAACAACCTCAACCTCAACAGGTTCGTGATAGACTTTCACAAATTGAGCAGCGCGACGTCTCCAACAATACAAGCAACTCACCTAGATACAGATCCAACAAACGCTTTTCCCTCTCCCCCGGGAAATCAACGCAATGGATACCATTTCTTCCTAAGGAGGGAGGATTGATCCAGGTGGATATCAGTGGCCACCCACCTTTTCCAACTGGCTCAAAACAATTTTCTACCAATTTTGGCAATTTACTATTTTTAGCAGGTTTTAACTTTCGGGGCCATTTTGAGGGCCTAAATGAAGGTTTTTCGATATTGAGGTTCTCAATGATATTCGAAGGCATAATTGAGCCCCCAAAATCAATCTAATCGATGATACCTTTCCAACGAGCTATCATACGCCTAAAACGGAGATCGTATGCAAAAGTTACGACCTCAGGAAGTTGATGTACTAACTTGCCCAAACGGGGCCCACATGACTTTTGGCGCTTCATCTCCTAGGGTTAGGTTTTTGGATGTCTAAGACTTTTGGAATTCCTGTTTATTGTAAAAATGCCTTCAGAGCCTCATTGTAACCATCTTCTTGCGAATGCTAGTAGCTGTCACATCTCTTCTCAGAGATAAGCTGTCACCATTCTAGCGAGTCTTTCACTCTGTATTTTTATAGTCTCTATACATTTCTTTCATTAATAGAAATCGCGTATTACTGTATCTCTGTGTTTATGGTTGCATATCTGATATATTTATGTTATATTATTGGATATACGCGATATCCATGTGCATTTCTTTATTATATCTCTGCTCTCATTTCATGCCAAAAATACTCTGGATCAGTGGTATCAGAGCAGGCTGCTCTTGATCGTTTTTTTCAGTGCATGTCCCCGACAAGGTCCGATTATAGAAAGTTGGGTATTGAGCTTGTCTCTCTTGAATACAATCGCTCTCGCACACCCAAGAAACCCTCAATGGCGGAAGAAAATAAGAACGACGGAGCAGACGATCCTATCTGTCTGTTGCTTGAGCAAGATCTCATGCAACAGAGGGACGAAATGATGGAGAATTTTGCCCACATCCTTAAACGCCTGCCAATAGCATCAGGCACATCTTCATCAAGCGACCACTTTGGAGGAACCTCGCCTTTCAAGGTACAAGTTAATTTTGATATTCCTGTATTTGAAGGACAGATAGATGCAGAAGCCCTAGAAAAATGGTTAACTCTGTTAGAAGGTTATTTCTCTGTTCACATTTTTTCCGACAAAGAAAAGATCACCTTCGCACTTCTTAAATCTCTCCCTCATGTCAAACATTGGTGGGAAACTTACTGGGAGCAAAGTTCCACAGAGGAGTCTGGAATATATGGGGCCGACCCCACTTGGGATTTTTTTGTGGATGCGGTAAAGGAACAATATTACCCTGTTGGAAACTATGAGGACCAGTACATGAGATGGACCACACTGCGGCAAGAGAGGGGCCAAGCAGTTTCGGAGTTCACCAATACCTTCCATACCTTGCGCACCAAGATGGGTATCAAAGACTCTGAGCAACATTTGGTTCTGAAATACCTTGGGGCTCTACACAGATACATCTAGACTGAAATGGATTTTCTGGACATCTCATCACTCGGTGTTGTTTATCGATATGCTGTTAAAATTGAGCAGAAATTTAAGCACCAGAACAAACGAGAATTCGGGTCTGCAAATCCGCAACAACCAAATTATGACAAAGAAAGCCCTAACAAACAGTCTCCCGAAAACCAGTCCAAGACACAGGAAAAGAAGGGTCACGGGAAGACAAAGAAGGACACTAGAAAATGGTGTGATTTCCACAAAAGACCCTGGCACAACACCGATGAATGTCGCTCAAAACAGTCATTGGTGGTCGAGATCAAAGACAAGGAGTCGAAGCCTGATTCAGAATCCGATTCTGAAAATACTGGTAAAGGACAGATCATTGACGTAGACCCCACCGCTATTGTCGAGACCACAACAATTCAACCAGAAGAACCAATAGATCCTGAAGAGGGGGAGCACCTTTTTCATTCACAGATGTGGGTGAAGGGGACCCCGTTGCATTTTATTGTTGATAGCGGAAGCCAAAAGAAACTCATCTCAACAGAGGTTTTCAAACAGTTAGGATTGTCGACAACACCACACCCACAACGATACAACATCGGGTGGCTTCGCCAAGGACGAGATCTTTGTGTCAGCTAGCAGTGTCGATTGTCATATGGAATCCAACCCTTCAAGGATGAGGTATTATTTGATGTTGCCCCACTGGATTTCTGTGATGTTCTCTTGGGCCAACCATATATGTGGAAGTGCCATGCTATTTATGAGTCTCGACCTCGTAGTGTCATTGTCACTTTGGGTGGTCATCTCTACAGAATACCAGAGGTATTTCCCACTACTATTCCACCTAAAAAGTGTCGCAAAGTAGTATCTCATACGGAAAAATTTAGCTTCTTCACAATCTATTCAAAAGGAGAACAGAAGGACACTGCAACCACTACAGCCTCGCCCCAAGCACCTTCTATCCCACAGAAGCAGTTTGACAAGGCTCCAACAAAGCGCAAAGATTCCTTCTGCACAACGTCCTCTCATGTAGATTGACTTGTTGAACAACCTCAGCCTCAACAGGTTCGTGACAGATTTCCACAAACTGAGCAGCGCGACATCTCCAACAAGACAAACAGCTCACCAAGATGCAGATTCAACAAACACTTTTCCCTCCCCCCCGGGAACTCAACACAATGGAGACCATTGCTTCCTAAGGAGGGAGGATTGATCCAGGTGGATATCGGTGGCCACCCACCTTTGCCGACTGGCTTAAAACAGTTTTCTACCAATTTTGGCAATTTACTATTTTTAGCAGGTTTTAACTTTCAGGGCCATTTTGAGGGCCTAAATGAAGGTTTTTATAGATTGAGGTTCTCAATGATATCCAAAGGAATTATTGATCCCCCAGAATTAATCTCCTCGACGATACCTTTCCAACGAGCTATCATATGCCTAAAACGGAGATCGTATGCAAAAGTTACGACCCCGGGAAGTTGATGTACTAACTTACCCAAACGGGGCCCACATGACTTTTGGCGCTTCATCTCCTACGGTTAGGTTTTTGGATGTCTAAGACTTTTGGAATTCCTATTTATTGTAAAAAGGCCTTCAGATCCTCATTGTAACCATCTTCTTGCGAATGCGAGTAGCTGTCACATCTCTTCTCAGAGATAAGTTGCCACCATTCTAGTGAGTCTTTCACTCTGTATTTTTATAGTCTCTGTACATTTATTTCATTAATAGAAATCGCATATTACTGTATCTATGTGTTTATGGTTGCATCTATGATATATTTATGTTATATTATTGGATATACACGATATCTCTGTGCATTTATTTATTATATCTCCGCTCTCATTTCGTGCCGAAAATAATCTGGATCAATTTTGAGGGCCTAAATGAAGGTTTTTCAAGATAGAGGTTCTCAATGATAGCCGAAGGCATGATTGAGCCCCCAAAATGAATATCCTCGACGATACCTTTCCAACGAGCTATCATACGCCTAAAACGAAGATCGTATGCAAAATTTACGACCCCGGGAAGTTGATGTACTAACTTACCCAAATGGGGCCCACATGACTTTTGGCGCTTCATCTCCCAGGGTTAGGTTTTTGGATGTCTAGGGTTTTTGGCATTCTTGTTTATTGTAAAAAGGCCTTCAGAGCCTCATTGTAATCATCTTCTGGCGAATGTGAGTAGCCGTCACATCTCTTCTCAGAGATAAGCTACCACCATTCTAGCGAGTCTTTCACTCTGTATTTTTACAGTCTCTGTACAATTCTTTCATTAATAGAAATCATGTATTACTGTATATCTGTGTTTATGGTTGCATATCTGATATATTCCTGTTATATTATTGAATATATGCGATATCTCTGTGAATTTCTTTATTATATCTCCTCTCGCATTTCGTGCCGAAAATAATCCAGATCATTGAGGTTCAGGTATAGGTTGGTGCATGGTTGATGCACTTGTTTATGGTACAGGTTGATTACAGGTTGAGGTAGAGGTTGGTGCATGGTTAATGCATGGTTCAGGTTATTGGTATAGGTTGTTTGGTGCAGGTTGATTGGTACAGGTTTATAGTAGTATATATCACAGTGATAGTGTGACAGTGGTTCCATCATTCTACTTATACGTCAAGGAGGTTGGATGGGGCAAGGACAGGTGGTTGTAGCCACCTTTCGGTTATAGTCGAGAACATAGGGTGTTGTAGCCTCCTTCTTGTTGTAGCCAAAGAATTGCGGAATTGGAGCTTCCCTCAGGTTGTAGCCTGAGAAACTAGGTGGTTGAAGCCTCCTTCCAGTTGCAGCTAGAAAACAAAGGAATTTGGTGCTTCCAATGAATGTAATTCTTCAAGACATGTAAGAAAAATAATTCTGTGGTTTTCTCCCGCTTTGGGTTTCCACGTAAAAACACTGGTGTACTGTGTATGTGTATGATTGTTCATTGTTTATTTACTCTGCAAATTTTGGATGATAATGCTACATTTATATAACACTTTCATTATATTGTTAAAAAGGATTAGATTTCTCTATTATTGATTCAACCCCCCTCTCAGTAATCCAACAACAACATCAACTACTGAATTCAAAGATGGAAGTAGTTCCTCCTCAATCCAATCACATAACACCTTTGATGAAAATAAAATTTGTCTCTGGTTCTAAACAAAACTTCTTAATTAAAGTTTCTCAAAAATAATTCTTTACAATTCTCAAAAAAGAAGGTCCTTCCCCAAAACCATCGACCATTCCCAAAAGGTCGATCCCCATATTTATAAATAATCACTAACTTAAAACAACTACTAAAAGTTTGAGTTAAGTAAAATAAAAGAATGACATGTGGAAGATTGATCTCTTTTTTCTCTTGAGATTGTCTAGTGGTTCTACTAGAGTGGATGATTCTTCTCATACTATGACCACTTGACAAAGATATCCTCGCATGTGTTAGCATACAGGAATATGTTCTAGTCCATCGGGGCTGAAAGGGTTTCCTTTATCTCTATTTCTCGTTCTCTATATATGATCATCTTGGCACTTAAATGTTGCAGTGTTGTGTGAGCCTTGATTGGGTGTTCCATAATCTTCTTTACCTGACCTGGTGTCATGCTCACCACCTGCATGATCTCCAGTTCCCATGCTAAGTCATGTTCTGCATGTCGTTTGACTATGTCATGCAAATGAATAAAGTCCTCTGGTAAGCCGAACTCTAGAAGGTCGATGTCTTTCATCTCCCGATTGATCTTCTCCCATCTTTTCTTGCACTTGACCCACCTTTCCTATATATTTCGTTGAGGTTCTTGAGCCATACTTACCCATTATTCGACTGGCTTGTTGATTCGGGAGATGATGCTATCCATCAACACCCGGATGCCATGCTCCTTCATGTCTAGTCCCTTCTGTACTGCACTGATATAATTGATTTGTTCTACATCCTCGTATGCCTTTTCTTACCATATTTCCACGTATTTACAGGTTGTCAGTGCCATGAGAGTGTCTTCTTGAAAATCAACTAGGCATGCCATGAAGAGATGTCTTTCACTCGTGAATTGTGCATATTGTTGTGAGGGAAATCTCCCTACGGACTAGCAAATAGGGTTTAGACTTTGCACGCAGATATGACTGAAGAGAAACTACTTTCTACCTTCATCCCTATATTTAAATCCCCTTTTCTTAGTAAATGCATGGAAATATCAACCTACCTCGTTTCCGGCATTTGATGTCGATCCTCCATTGTACTTGATTACTTGTTTGCAATACTCCTTCCAAAGATGACCTACATACAAGACAAGCAACAACTACACATGCATACTACTTATATACTAATGGGTTAGAAATCCAAACATATACTAATCACACTATGAAAAGTTCATGAATTGGGACGGGAAAATCATTTTCTTTATTTTTTTAAATGAATCAACTTACAAAAAATTGAGACCGACCACCGCTCCATGAACCTGTGTTATAAAAATAGGATCATGGAGCAATAAAATAAAATAAATACGGAAACAAAACAAAGAAGATACATAATACAATAGAGACACAAATTTACATGGTTCACCCAGTGTGGGCTACATCCACTAGAGAAATTGCCAGGTCCTTCCTTTATTATTATCCAACATATGAAGGGATACAACCTACAACAAACCCATTGTAACTTCCTCTTCTTTCTCTCATAGTCTCCTATCTCAGAATACAATATTCACCATCAATCATAGCTGCAATACATTTCCCTCATAAAAGAGAGTTGCCTTCTAGGGAAAAAACCCTAACATAATCTCTATCGTTATATCTGCGACCTTATAATGAACGGTCCAGATTTAAAATTAAATTACAATATACATTTACAAAGCAATTTTTCCTTCAGGGGCTTCGCCCCCGAACCCCCGCTTGCCCCCAGACCTCACAGTGAGGGTACCACCCCTCTACACTCCCCCGCGTGGAAGAGTGTACATACTTCTGGGGTGTAAATACTTCATGGGGTATAAACACGGTTGAAAGTAAAGGACCTCTGAATTAGGAAGATAATCAGGCTCCACAACCAACAATCTCCCACTTGGAGACTGATCTCAACAACTCCACCGATGTTGTATATGATGGACTCTGAACCTTCTTGGACCTGGAAAATTTCTCATATTCATCTTCATTCTTGAAGACCAACTGAAACTGAGCAAGAACTCAGTTTCTCCCTGGTTACTCCCTTTGTTAACATGTCTGCAGGATTCTGGCTAGTGTGTATCTTTTCCAACTTCAAATGTCCATGTTCCAAGGTGGATCATATGAACTGGTACCTCAACTGTATATGCTTAGTCTTCTAATGGAAGGATGAGTTCTTTGCAAGATGAATGACACTCTCACTGTCACAATACAACCTGCTATTCTCTTGCTTCTTTCCCAATTCCTCCATAAACCTCTGTAACCAAATCACCTCTTTACTAGCCTCTGTAGCAGTAACATACTCTTCCTTTTTTGTTGAAAGTGCAACAAACTTTTGCAGTTTTGAAATCCAACTTATTGTTGTTCCACCTATAGTAAAAACATACCTTGTGGTGCTCCTCCTATTGTCTTTATCACCTGCCATATCTGAATCAACATATCCATGTAGAAAAGTGTCTGAACCTCCAAAACATAATGCATGAGTAGTAGTACCTCTCAAATACCTGAGAATCCACTTTACTGCCTCCCAAT
>ML821673.1:30059-47340 GCA_009831015.1 Picea engelmannii
TTTGGGTATTGGGAAATGTTTTGGAGAGTTGGGTCATTCTAAAGGTCTTTTGGTAAAAAGTTGTTTTTTCAACTTTGTGCATGTAAGTTAGGTTTCCACCTCCACTTGTTGCAGCTCGTTGTCTTTTCCGCTTTGCCATAGGATCGATCCCACCGAATTGCGACACGAAACCCTCACTCTTGCTCTAGAAGTGTTGTAATTTAGTGGTAGAGCCTACCTTCACATGGATGCCCTAGGTAGATCCTGGTTGCATTTTGGTGTCCATGCCATCACTAATGACTATAGGCTCGGGAGTCCTTATTAGTCTTTCCTGATTATGAGTATGAGCCTCATTTGCATGATTCATTATCACTCTTGACCTCACCCTCGGGACTCTCAAAACACAACAGGCCTTCTTTTAAGCCCTTTTCAGACCCTTTAAATATGAAAATATTGCCGAGTGATCTTGTTTCCCTTCATGCTCGCTAAACTAAAATTTGAAGGCAAGTCTGTCCGGTGGTAGTTTACCCATTTTTCGGTTCGGATGGTCAAAAGTATGAACAAAGTTATACTCTAGGGGCCTCGGTTCTCTAAAAGAGTATTCTCATGTATATATTTAACCCTTTTTCAGGCTTGAGGGACTAAAACTTACGAAAAAGGAACCCCCATGGAGTCCATAGTTAATCTCTTTTCAGACTCCCTAAAATTGAAAAGATAGCTGAGTGACCTTGTTTCTTCACACTCGTTAAATTGGTCCAAAAGAACATCCCTGATAGAGTCCATAGTTAATCTCTTTTTGGACTCCTTAAAAATGAAAAGATTGTCAAGTGATATTGTCTTTGTCACACTCGTTAAAATGATTTTGAATAGACGTTTGTTCGGTGCTAGTTTACCCCTTTTTTGAACCGACTAGACTAGTTTACGCTTTTTCAGACTCTCTAAAAATGAAAAACCGTCGAGATTACCTTCCGTGGGCTCGTTAAAATCACATCGAAGGACATTATCATTGTGTCTTATTAATCACATTTTCATTCCTGCATCTTTGGCCTAATGTCGGCTCCATGTTGCTCTCAACTAAACCATCCAAAGCATGCCTTATACGCAATCCTTGTAGCACTTTGTCTCTGCGTCTTGACACCTTGACCCATGGAGGATTTTTCCCAAGTTTCCTTTTCCAGCATATGTCCCCTTGCTCTGAGCATCAATGTGTTCCTTGTTCTTGGAACTAGTATGTCTGCAACACTTGATCCTCCCTTGTAACGTAGCATTATTTATTCTTTTTCAAGCTTCCCAAAATTATTGAAAAAAACAAAAAAATCAAATATACCCCAAAAAGAGGAAGGGAAAAGTATTTTCTTTTTGTTGATAGCACAATGAGTTTCCCTTGGAAAAAGCACATATTTTCATTTTTCCAAGGGAATTATTACTAAACTTGAGTCGGCCCTTCTGCAGTTTGTCTCTTGTCCTCATGCCCGACCATCCCGAAAGACCAATCAAGTCCTTGCTCAAAATCAATGAATTTCTATGATTGATCATCAAGATCCTCTTGTTTGTTACCGACGAGCCATTGAAGACCTTTGGATAGTGAATTCATACACTCATATTACACTCCTACTTGAGTTTTGAAGATTTTGAAGTTGTTTCTCGATCTCTGAAGGCCTCACCTCCAGCCATCAAGAGTCATTGGCTTCTTAAAAATGGATACTATACATGTATATATTTTGGATTTTGAGATGTAGATCCACTGTGTATTTCTTGCAACTACACTTTATATAGTTATATGACATGGATCTACAGTGTATTTGATTGGCATCCATGATTTTATTTCATCTTGAGCTTGGGTATGCCTGCCTCGGTGAGACAAATTGTTATTTTTGCAGAAGGCACCTCCTGAACTCCGGTCCCTCGACTCACTTGTGTCGTACAATGGTGAATATTTGTAATGTCTTTCAGCCATCAGATGATATTCTGACCTGACACAATAGAGGGCATCTATTATAACCCTAAATTTCACCTGACATGCATACTGGACATCAGGCCATGTAACTTGCTATCTTTACCAAGACATTATTGAACAACTCTTCTAAAAACCATCATTTTGAAGGTGTATGCACCCTAAACCATTACTTCCCGCATACACATGCTTGTTGAGCCACTACAGCCCATGTACACTCAAAGAATATCGCAAAATGTGGAAATTTTCATAAGATACTGGTTTCTGGGCCGTTATTTAACCGTTTCAATTCCCATAGCCAATCACCCCAACCGTTATTGTCCCTTTTGGCCTATAAAATAAGGGGTTGGGGTCCCATTACAGGGAGAAGCATGAGAGAAAAGAAAATCTACCCATTTTATCAATCCCCCTTTGCCCCAATTGTAAAACCCTTACCATTTCCCTAAGAGAGAACTGAAGAGGAGAAGAAGATGTGGAAGTAGTTGGTGCATGGTGAAGAGGAGCCTGAGACCAAGTTCAAGGAGTAGTGTTGGTCTCATGTTGTAAGCGACTTTTGTGAGATTAATATAAAGTACTTTTTCCGTCCCGCCAAATGACGTCTTGAACTTATATGATTTTTTTACATTTCTTGTTTATGATGTCTAACCCACTAATCCATATGTAGAATGCATGCTTGTAGTTTCTTGTTTGTCTTTTGATGAATGCAAGTGATCCTTGGGAGGATATTTGCAGTCAGGAAACAACCAAGCACAAAGGGATCAACATCAGATGAAGATTTTAAGGTAGGCCTACTAGATCCCTTTCTCTTGTCTTTTATGTATTATTGTGGGGTAATGTTGGGATAGAGATGAAAAGTAGGAGACTTTAGACGTTTATCTCTGCCTACACTTTAGGCCCTTTGTGTAGTCCGTAGAGGGGTTTTCCCACTATAGCAGAGTGATGAGTAGTGCAGTCTAAGGCTGGGAGGTTCGTGGAAGTTTTTCACACAGTTCGTGACATTCTTACCAAGATAAGTGTCAATTGTGTGATAAATTTACATGCTACATTGTTATTTATGTGTGTATTTTTATGGGTTACCATATGTGTACTTATAACTGTGTTTATTTTTATGGGTATTGCCTGTATATGTTGCATGTATATGTTTATTGTTATTTCAGTGTGAATCCTTGTATTTACATATGTATTTGTATGTTTACATTTTATACATAAATGCTTCCGCAAGAGATATGCCCGTATATAATTTAATTGCATATAGTTCAAAAAATTTATGTGGCATAGCTCAGTTAGATGTTGGGTATGTTACAGTATGTTCCATAGAGAGAGAAAAAAGAGTTCTCTGGAGTAGCGTGGCTTGACATGGATGGTTGGAGATGTTACAGTATCAGATATATTTATGGGGATTTATTCATATCCAAGGATCTTGCTAGTGCCCTTACCTCCATGAGAGGCGGTGATTTCAAGGTTTCAGGATTTGTTACCATGCGCATACAGTGGACCTAAATTACGACTGTTCATCTATGCACCGGTTATACCGTGGTTGATTAGTTTCTTGACTTAGGTTCCACATAGGTTACTTGGAAGGGTTATTCTATAGGTACCCTGGGTCAGATAAGGGTTAGACAACACACAACCTTTCTGGAGGATTACCTCTTCGGGGGGATATGTTCGACTAGTTGTTAAGCCCATGAGGGCCCTTATAACTAATTATGTTTCCTCCAATATTTAGTAGTGGAGTCTTAGGCCCTTCTTAGGCGAGGCATACCTACTTTAGAGAGGGAGGTCCCTTTCATCCACTTTATCCTATTTGTGTGGATATTGGTCATTTGATTATTTTCGGTGTGTTCTTTGATTATTAGTATACCTTTGAGATTTTATACTGTTCTTTGAGTTGTCATTATCATGGATAATGGAGCTCTTGTGACTCCCTCCTTTACCTCAATCCCCCCCATGATGTTCACTCATTTCATGGGGATGAATCCATCCACTTTTCCTAATGGTATGCAAAATTATGACACTCATTACACACCTTGGGTCTCTAATCATTTTCCTATTGATATGCCAAACGTGCTTTCACCCTTTCCATCCTCTCCCTGGCCTACTTATATGAATCCTATTTTTGGATCCTGGGGCACCATGGACCCACCATCTATGTATTCATTTGATAGGATTCATGCCCCTCAACCAACTCTCACTATGGGAGGTTGTAACCTCCCCTCCTATGGATCCATTCCTAGCCATGTTTTTTCAGAAGGAAATACTCAAATGGGTGGTTATTCTACTTATTACACCCCATCTGTGTATCCTTCGTTCATCATTCCAGTTCCTGTGAACACTTTTCCCATTGTGGGTACACATATCTCCTCTGGTATTTCATACGGTGGGAATAAATTTTATGGTTCAGGCTACCCTCTTCATGGAACCCCTTTACATGGGGGCAACATATATCCTCACTTGAATAATCCTTATCATACTTTTGTATCTTCGCATACATCTGCTTCAGTAATGATTCCCATAAAAACCTTTATGGATCAATTAGGTGGAGGATACTACCTTTCCGATAGGGACATGGTGTAAACCAAGACCCTTCCTAGCTTGCAATGTCTCAAAACTAGTCTTTCCTAGGACCTTGGTCTCAAATTCCACAACTCACCACTGCCGCTAGTCTAGTCACTGCTAGTCATACTGGAGCCCCATCACCAGCCACTGCTAGTCATGTTGGAGATTGGTCAACGACCTCTGCAAGTCATGTTAAAGACCTACAACCAGCCATTGATATTCATGCTAGGGGCATCGCTTTAGTCACCATGAATCATATCGATATCACATCTCCAACCTCTGTACATCATGTGGGAGATGAACTTCCAGCCTCTGCCATTCATGCTGAGAGCATATCACCAACCATCGTAAATGATGTTGGGGGCATTCATATGGTTGATAAACCTAGAAGTGTCATACATAAGCCCAAACTCCTTTGCAATACTTGCGAAGGAAATCACCTTACTCGTTTGTGTCCTGCTTCTGTCGAGATACCAAAAGCGTGGTTCTCACCTGGGGGCCCTTTGGGTTCTGAGGTGTTTGTGGTTTCCCCACACTCTATTTCTCCTTTGATTGACACAAAAATCATGATGATGAAATCCTCTCCTGAACACACCCCCATTTTTTAGGGTGATGTGTCTCCTGGTCTTGTTTTCACGCATCCTATTCAACCAACAATTGAAGAATTGGTCGTATCGATGCAATCTTTGGTCAATCCAACACTTATTTTTGAGGGAAATGTGTCTCCTGGACTTCTTTTCATGCATCATGTTCAACCAACGGTTTAAAAATTGGTCACACCAATGAAATCTACGTTCAATCCAACTCTCCTTTTGGAGGGTGATGCATCCTTCAACCATGTCATTATCATTTCTCATACAACACCTTCTGAAAAAGAGAGAATTTTACTATCCCCGAGTACTCTCCCTTCAAGTCTTGGAGAGGATCCCTTTGATTAGGATGCTCTTTTGGGGTAGTCAATTCCTCCTCCCATGTCCTTTCAATTAAGAGACATTATCCTATATATCATAGAGAAGGTAACCTCCACTAGCACTTTATCCTCCTCGACTTGGAGAGCTTTGGTTTTTCCCAAGATTATGTCGGCTATTCTTAAGATGTTGACCTTTCACAGAAGTCCAGTGTGGGAGCCTTGGCCTCCCCCATGACATGCTACCTAGAGGACTCCCAAGCGATTTTTATTTAAGCTCTTTTCCAAGTCATTTTCAAAAGGCGAAAATATTGCCGAGTGAACGTGTCTCTTTCACACTCGTAAATTGGATTCGAAAGGACATCTATTTGGTACAAGGTTTCCATTTTTCAAACTGTTATCACTTTGTAAATTTGTTTGGCTGATAAAAAAAAAGACAAAGGTAACCTAAAAACCACTTTAGAGTTGGGTACTAGCCTGCTCAGCTCAGAGAGGGCTCTCTCCTATCACTTGGTCTTTAATAAATGTGTTTTCTTTAACAAATCATTGGCTAGGTTTTGTTTCTTTGAAGGGTTTTTTATAATTTTGTTGCCAAGGAAGGGGAGGGACACTTAGGGCTATGGATTCTGTTAGCACCATAAGTCACCCCTGGATTGTAGCAGGGATGATCCTAATACCCATCATTTGTATGTCATAGTAAACAAGTTTAAGGATGGTCTAATGGATGCAGTCTCAGGACTGTATCGCTTTAACTAAAAAAAACTGGGTTGGAGATGCGTAGATAAGTGAGGTCTTGATCTAACTTAAGCTAGTAAGGTTGTATAGTGGTGAGTAGGTATAAGGAAGGTGAGAAAGTATGAAGGTCTGCTATGGACATACGGTCTTCTAGCATCCTTTGGAGGAAAATTCTCAGATACAAGATCCTCTTGGATCTGAAAAAATTCACAAAATTGAAAATGTTGCAACTACAAATATAGTCAAACCTACACTATACTATAATCATGGCACCCGACTAGATCCTCCATGCCCAGGCTTTCAGAGTCAGAAGTGAAATGTAAAGAAAGGAGCTGGCTGCCATTAAACAAGAAGTCTCAAGGATCAAATCATAACCAAAGACCCAGAGTCCTCCTCAAAAAATTACAATTGGGAGCTTAGATCTACCATCGACACTAACAAAATGGAAAAATTAGCTACATATACTGATAACTAGCTCTACTGTTGGAGGCATGATCATGTCATGAGTTTAAGGCTTTGTGTTGCTGATTTCTTTTGTCAGGCTGTGCATGTAGATGTTGGTTAGACTGCCCATGCAATCTCTGTCAGTTCAGACTGACATCTTTCCTTTGTACTTTCTCCCTTTTTGACCTTTTATTTATGGAAGGAGATGATGTCTCACCCACCTTCCATATTTACATTAACTGCTCCCTTGGGATCTGAGTGAACGAAGTCAATGTCTGCACTTGAAGACGTGGATGTCTTCCCTTTGCCTTTTGTGTCTTGTTGGATACATGTGATGAGGATTGGCTGGCGACCGTGGATGTTGATGGGGATGAACAGGTGAGGCGGTGGGTACAGCTTGAGAAGGATACGACACATGTTTGGTTTCCAGGTGGAAGGTCATGGAAACGATGCGGTGGGGACAGAGGGTGTGGTGGTGAAGGGAGAGTGGGGACGATTATATAGGTGGAGATGACATGGCAGACAGATGGTAGGAGGTGAGAGGTGTAGGAAGAAAGGAGTATGTTACATGAGGCGGGGAGTGAAATACACACGAAAGGCGGGGGTCTAGTGAGGAGCAGCACTGACATAATGATAGAGAAGGGACGGGTAAGTGGAAGACAAGTGTCAGCGGGAGGTGAGGGTGATAAGCAGAGGTGGTAAGTGGTATGTCAGAGGGGGGGGTAGGTGGTTAGTGGTTTAGTCTATGGGGGGGGGAAGGGGGGGTTTGATTTCATGAGGAGGCGCCATGATAGTGGGGGGTCTGCAATTCAAAACCACCATATCAGACCCCCCCGTTAGAGGCAGAAAGGCAGGGGGTCCAGTATGGAACCTGCACCATAGATCTGAGCACGTAGATCTTGGCTGCAGATATCTATGTGCTCCTTATCATGATGCACTTGATCACATAACTTAGGATAAGTGTGTTTTTTTTAACCCATTATTGCCGCCTTTAGCCAAAAGCGGGGCCATTTCTTAGGAAAACACCCCCTTACAAACATATGTGATAACATTAGGCTCCATGGGGGATGGCTTGCTCCCTGTGAGATGCCAAGAACTCCTTTGCAGCTTCAGTGCCTTTCTTTTTGGTTATGGGGTCACTTACTAAACTGAAAAGAAAACAAGGAAAACAATATTTACAATTACAAGGGAGCCACTTATGGCTCAAGTAAAAAATTTCTTCGGGAAATGCCCATTCACAGGGCCACTAAAAACTTCCTTTCCTTTCTAGTCCTGTAACCTATAAGTATTATTTAAAAATACTTCAGAGATTGTGAAAGGCCCGATCCACAGGGCTTCAAATTTGTTGTTCTTTCCTCTGTCCTGCATAGGTGCATCCCATTTAAGCACTAGCTCTCCCAGCTAGAAATCTTATTTTCTTCTCTTTCATTTAAAGGCTCGTTTGATCCTTTGTTGACAGTCATGAGCTCTATCCATAACCTTCTCTCTTGTCTACTGGTCTTTTACCAGTTGATGAATTATTTTGGTCATATTGTCAGGTTCTCCTTGATAATCCTGAAAGAATTTTGCTACAGGTAAAGACAGTTGAGAAGGAAAAAAAGCTCCAGTCCCATAAACAAGTTGGAAAGGGGAGATGCATAGGTATCTCTTTTTCGTGACTCGATCAGCCCATAGATCAAACTTGAGATTTGAATCCCATGCCTTCTTATTGTCTTCTAACAATATTTTAATAAGCTTGACCAAACTTTTGTTAGAGGACTCTGCCAGACCATTTCCTTGAGGATAATAGGGAGTGGAGTGAATTAATGAAATACCAAATTTCTTACAGAACTTGATCAATGGATCAAACTTGAAGGAGGTAGCATTATCAATAATGATTCTATTTTGACAACCAAACCTTGCCATAATATCTTCCAGAAAACCAATGATCACTTTGTGTGAAGCACTCCTAGTGGGGATAGCTTCTATCCATTTTGTGAAATAATTTGTTGCAGTTAAGATCCACCTATGTTGACCATTGGAAGTAGGATGGATTTCCCCAATGAAGTCTAACCCCCATTGTTGAAAGGGTCCTGAAGCTACTACAGGATTTAGTGGTAGAGATTTGAGCTGTTGCTTTCCTGAGAAATTTTGACATTTGATACAGGCTCTAATTTTTGTACAAACATCAGTGAATAAAGTGGGCCAGTAGTACCCAGCCCTGAGGATCTTGTAAGCTATGTTATTCCAGAAATGGTGTCCCCCACATAGGCTACTATGGAAATCAAACATAATTTTATGGGCCTCCTGTGAGTTTAGACATCTCAGAAGAACTCCTAAAGGATATTTCCAATACAAGACCCGGTAAATAAGGAAATACCTAACTGCTTTGAGATTTAAATATCTTGCCTTTATTTTTCCCATATCATCAAAGGGTCTTAATTTTTGTAGAAAATATATAATATCTTTATACCAGGTACATTCTTCCAATAGCGGGGTGCCCTGAGGATTTTTATCAGTACACTCATCTTGTTGACCCTCAGAGTAGGTGTTGATGAAGTTTATCCCCAAATATCTACAATTAGATTCAGCCAACAGCTTGGCTAAACCTTGGCATTTAACTAGATTGGTGGGTTTTATTTCCAGATCAAACTCGAGGATTTTGGAAATCCACTTGCTCCTTCTTCCATCTATGTCAGGCTGAATGATAATGTCCTTCACAACAGCTGAAGGGACATATGCAATAACCCTTGAATGAAGAACATAGATCTTGAAATCCTTAAGGGATTTCAGCAATGCATAGGCTTGCTTCTCCATGATGTCATATCTGATCTATGAATCCCACAATGCCCTACTAAAAAAGGATATAGGTTCTTCCAATCCCTCAACATTTTTCTACAACAAAATAACTGCCACTATATCAAAAGAAGCAAAAGAAAAAATCAGAAAATACTTGGAATAGTCAGGATTGATTAGCACGGGGGCCTCAGTCAATGATTTCTTAATATGGCTAAAGGATTCCCTGGGTTCAACAGTCCACTTTATTCATTCCCCTTCTTGAGCATGGTTGTGATATGCTTCACCAATTCATCAAAATTTGAAACAAACCTCCTTAGAAAGTTAATGTTGCCCAGAAAAGACTGGACCTCTTTCCTGGACCTTGGGAGTGATAATGTTTGGATTGCTTCCACCCTGTTGGGATCAATCTTGAATCCCTCGGATGATACTATGTGGCTAAGCAACTTTCCCTCCTTCATAGAAAATAATGATTTATTGGGGTTAAGGGAAAGACCAAACCTTCTACATTTCAAGAAAACTTTCCTCAGATGACATCAATGTTCTTTATCAGATCTGGAAAAGACTATTATGTCATCCAGATAGATGACCAAAAATTTATCTTTCTACCCAATGAATATGATGCCCAAGGCTCACTAAAAGGTTGCCCCTGCGTTCATTAACCCAAAGGGAATTTTATCATACATGAATGTGACCCAAGGAGTGGTGAAGGATGTCTTTTATCTGTCCTCAGGTAAAACAAAGATATGATTAAATATAGAAAATCTATCAATCATGGACATCCTGGATGCGCCTGTTACCCTCTACAATATGTGTTCCATCTTTGGCAGTGGGTAATTTCCCTTCTTTGAGATTCTGTTCAGATTTCTAAATTCAACACAGAGCCTGATTTCTCCATCCTTCTTTCTTACTGGGACCAAGTTGGCTACCCATTCTGAATATCTCAGGGGGACAATTATTTGGGCATCCAACAACTTATTTACCTCCTTCTCCATGATAGGCAGTAACATAGGATTTATCTATCTCAACTTTTTCCTAAATGGTTTGGATTCTTCCTTCAATGAGATCTTGTGCTCTATAATGCTGATGTCATATGTTCTGAGGTCTTCATAGGTCTAGGAAAACACATCAGAAAATTCTTTTAATATCTCAGTATACTTGACCCTCTTCTCCTTTGACAAGCTATTAGACAAGTTGACAAACTTTGGCTTCTCCTCTATGCCAATATTGCACTCATCCACATCAACATCATCATTTGAGATTTTTCCCTTTACTACCACATCATTTCTATCAAAAATACTTTCCAAAGGAACTAGTCCTTTGGGGATGTGATTGCTAGGCAGCTGAATAATATAATGATCAACAATATTGTTCAGAAAATCATCGACATAAGGATCAGCTTCAGAAGCAGGGTATTGATCAATATGCAATGCCAAAAACTCCTCTACAATCTCTAGGAACCTTTTGATTTCAAGGTCATCCTCAAACACCTTCCAATGCTTGACATTATCAGGTATGGAGGGCCTATATTTTACTTTTGTATCATACTTGAGCTTAGGTGGCAAAGGAACTTTGAAATTGCTCGCCGAAACAGCCAGGGAATCAACCATAGTGTTTTCTCCTCTTGGAATAAATGATATATTGAAAGCTAGGAAAAAACTGTTAATGAGGTCCCATACTTCATTTATGTAACTCCTAAGCCGAAGATGTTTGGCCTGATAAACTTTTCAGATTTGTTGGATAATCAGCTCATCATCTCCAAACACTGATATCTCTTCAATCCCCATTTCCTTTGCAGTCCTTAGGCCCAAAACGAGAGCTTCGTACTCTGCCATATTATTGGTGGCTTCAAATTCTAATTTGTAGGACATAGATATAGTTTCCTGAGCAGGGGAAACAAGGACCACTCCATCACCAACACCTTCTCTAGAAGAGGCTCCATCAAAGAACATTTTCCACATAGAGGTGATTGGAGGAGAATCTTCAAGGTGGGTGAGGGATTTCTTTATGATCTTAGGGGGAAACTCAGGGGCATTAGTGAGTTTTAACAAGCTAGATTCCAAGTTAGTATCCAGAATGAAAATAGGGTGATTGGTGGGGTCTGCCTCATCACTGATGATGTAGGCCTGTAATATCCCTCGGTCAAACCCAATTGTAAATGTAATATAAATGTACTTAAGATGGTGAGTTTTTTTTACATCATTTGGTAATGCATGCCACGTGGCATAGTGCGTGCATGAACTGCGTAGAAAAATGATGTAGTATGCACATTATTGGATATCGTGTGCAGTAACTAAGGTGCGTGTAGTATGGAGGACAATGAGACTTGTGTATATGATATGTGTTATAGGCTGGTGAACTGGTTATTATAAGATGGGATTCTTATGTTTTGGTATTAGGCCGGAACACCTAGATGTCAAAGGCCAATGCGCCTACTTTGTACATGACTCATGATTAATATAAAATACATCGTTGCATGCAGACCGACCACGATAAAAGAGATGGGGGACTGAAATTCACCAGTTAGGGAAAGGGAGGGCCAAAAGTCAACGTAATATTATATTAATATTTCCTAAAAAGCATAAAGTTGGGATAATTATTTTATTCTAAGTTCTAAATTTGGGGACAAGTGGATCAAAGTAACTTTTGATATGACAAGTGTCAAGTTGAGGACATGCATTCATATTGTGGGGGACTTAGATCATTTGGTCACTTTTCATGGGATTTTTCTTACCAACAGCTTGACCATCATTCTCACCATAATTTTTCACGAGGAGTTTCACAATGATTCCTTTTTCACTCTCAGTTATCCAGACAATGATTCCATGAACATTTTTCACTCAAACATTTTCGTTATCCTTGAGACAACCATTTCACCAATTCTGATCTTGTTCCCATAACCATTTCCGGTTGGTGTACCTGGTTAGCTTGGAGCGGGATTGAAGAACCAGGTTGTCATGCCCGAGAGCAATTCTCTGAGCATGAATTGCTAGGGATTGATTCTGGAAGGTGCTAAACTGCAGCTACAACACTTTGAGACTTTGGGTCCAGCCTGTTGCTGAAGCCCTGGAAGGGAAGTGGCGCAGCCAAGGAACTGTTGAGAAGAGAAGGGGCACACTTCCTTGATTGGGATAGGCATGTGGGGAATGAGAGGTTGTAGGCTGTTATTTGAGTGAACACGTGAGACAAAGTCTTTCCTGTTGTCCATGAGCCTTAGCCTGGTTAGGAAGCCTTTACCCTAGGTGGAGTTCAGCCCCAACTCGGGGGTGACTCACTGTTGAGAGTGATGAATAGTGTATTCTAAGGCTGGGAGGTTCCTAGATGGTCTATACGCAGTTGGTGACAATATTTATAAGATAAGTACCAATCGTATGATAAAATGATATGTTGCTTTGTTAATTACATGCCTATGTTATAGTTTATCATATATGTGATTATAATTGCATGTATGTTTATGGGTAATTCCCTGTATATGCTTCATATATGTGGTTACTGTTATTTCAGTATAAAGTCATATATTACATAATGCAATGGTTTGTTTATGTTTATATGTAAATCTTCCGCAAGAGTGTTGTATGTATATGTTTTAGTTGCATACAATTTAAAGAGTAAATTTATGTGGTATAGCTCAGTTGACTATTGGGTATGTTACCATATGTTCTGTAGTAAGGGAATGAAAGTGTTCCCTAGAGTAGAATGGTATGACCTGTATAAGCTAGGGATGTTACCGAATGATGTCAGAGCATGAGAGGTTGCTCTGGAGTGGTGTCCCCCGGCCTGCGGGTGGCCGGGGGGAACGTTACAAATTGGTATCAAAGCTTTAGTTCAACACTGAGCTTGGATGGGCCAGAGGGGTTCAGTTGAAGTGAATATTCACAGAAGAGTAACTTTGAAGTGACTGAAATTTGAGTCATAGAGTGTCTGTGGAAAAGGTTGGCGTGTTGGCGCACGCGATAAAGTTTGGTACCATGCGGGAAAATGTTGGAGTGCCAGAGTGCGTGGTAAATTATGGCACCGTGCGGAAGATTATTATGTATGGATACATGCATTGAATTTAGCCTTGCATGGTGAGCACACACATAGTAATGTGCACATGGGGTGCACAAGTATTGCGTAACACAGAAGAGTCTTATTGGTGCGCGGTACCAAAACTGTGCATAGTGGATATTGGAGCACAACGCAAAAAATAGTGCACGCAAGTTGTCGGTGCAACTAAGAAGAAATGCACAGTAGATATAGGTGCATGGAAAAGCATTTTACCTTGTGATATTGCTATGCACGATAAATATAAATGAACAGGTAGAAGTTTAGTGCACGCGAAGTTGCTTGTAAGGTGATGAGTTTGAGTTTAATTTGCATAATAATAGAAGAAAAAGAAACACACAACCCCATCGAAGCATTAATTAAAAAGAATCATGAGTTTTATTTCCTCCGATTCAGATAGATGAAAATGAAATATAAGCTTAGAAGAAAAAAATAACTTATTATAAAAGAAAACAAGATTCATAATACCACCAGATAGAATTTGTAATAAAACAGTCTAAAATCCATTTTTGTATTTATATAATCGTATTAATCACAAAATTACAAAAGGGGGATGACAGCAGTTAGTCTGTTGTAAAAGGGGTCATTTAAGAACATGCCTATCATCTCTGGTACTCCTTATCTTTGCTACCAGCTGTTCAAAAATTCGTTGAAACATGCTTAATATTAGTTGAATACTCACTTCATCTTAGCGATCTCCTCCTTTAAATAATCTAACCAGACCAGTTGATTCTCTCCAACACTTTCGGCCGCCTCAGCCATGGACTCCTCCTTCTTCTTCCACTTTCTCCTTTTCTTCTTAGTGGCTGGCCTGTTGATGACTAAATCATTCATAGTGGGATTTAGCCTGACTTCCAACCACGAGTTCATAACCGGATATGTGTGGAACTTAGTTGCTAGAATGTGAGCAAGGACCCTTTCCTTCTTATTCACGGGAAAGTCTAGCATGTTTCCTAAATAACCAGTCTCACTCAATTTAGCCTTGTCCATGTATCTCAGGTTGTGGATACCAAAATGCTTTTACAGAGAGTAGAAAGTCAAGCAGTTTATGGATTACTTCAGTTATGGATACGCAAATAACTTCATACTCGAGGATTAGTAATTATAGAATTCCATTTATGAAGTGCAGACAGATTACGTACAAGAGCATTAGGTTCCATGCTCATCTAATCCATTTCGAATGATTATCTTTTGATTTCATTACATGGTGGCATTTAGCTGACGTCACATGGCTGCGAAGTACCAAACGAGTAAAGCAAGGAGATCTGACTAGCCGTCGCCTTCTCCATGAGTGGTGGATTTGACATGTTGAGACATGTGATACCGCGTCTTGGCGAAAGTGGTTTTGGCAAACCACCTTCTTGCACAAGTGTATCTCTGAAGACATTGCATGCCTTTTTTTTCAAGACTTGGGTCTTATCTAGAATTGTCATGGTGATAACACCAGGAAATCGGGAGAGATAATTCTTATGTGTATATTGAACCAAAATGGTGCATATTCTCATGAATTGTTGAATTGTTAGCCTAATAAGTTTCGATGGCTGCATGTTTTGCAGAATTAACAACAACTAGATCAATTCAGTCCAGTGTGGATTCCATAAGAATGGAAGAAGCACAAGGGAATTACAGTCAACAAGATGAGAGTAGAAGGGTGGATGTCCATTTGGGCATTGAAGGAACGAACTCCAATGGACATGGAGAAGAAAGGAATGAAAATATAAATATGGATGAGACCATTAAGAATTTGCAAAAGGATGTCCAAATCCATAAAGCTGATAATGAAAGGATTATAAAAGACAAATAGGAGTAGGATGACGTCAACATGAATTTATTGGAGGTCGTGAACAAAATAGAAAAGAAATTGGTTAAGGAGAGTGGCTCAAGTAAATCTGGGAGTCACAAACCTTCAAAGGAGAAAATAAAAGTGAAAAGTGCTAGTAGACATCACCATCATTCCCAAATCCATTCCAATAAGAGAGCAAGCAACATATCAAGTCTATCTCCTATCAGAAGGTACAAGAGATCTAGGGTGGATGAGCTACGAGGAGAAATGAACAAAATCAAACCTCGTACATTTGTTGGTGAGAACAAGAAGGATGAAGATGCAGAAACATGGTTGTTGGGCATCAGAAAGCATTTTCAATTGCATAATTATTCTTCTCATGCAGAAGGTAGAATCACTATCTATCAACTCAAAGGAAAGGCATCCATGTGGTGGGATCAACTTGTGTAGGTGAAACACATTGTAGAGAAAAGTGTTACTTGGAGGGAATTCAAGAAGTATTTTGAGAAGAAGTACTTGACTAAGAGATACTATGACAAGAAAATGAAAGAGTTATTTGAACTCAAGCTTGGAAGTATGATCATAGATGAATATGAGAGAAGGTTTCTGGAACTGCTGAAGTATGTCTCTTTCATCAAGGATGAGATAGTCAAAATTTAAAGGTATTTAAGTGGATTTCCATCGTTCATCAGTGAAAAAATATAGTATGATGATCCCAAGACATTAGAAGAGACCATAAGGTGAGCTAAATTCCTATATGATCAGCAGAAAGAAAATCCAACTTTCCAAAAGGCTTGGGAAGACAATAAGAAATTCATGATGGATCAGAGGAAGAAGGTATCTAAGCCACCATTCTTCATAAATAATCCACAAGGAAAACAAACATCTAAAGAACCCAGAACGATTGACATAGGGAGTCAAGGGCCAAGGAAGCCACCTATGAAATGTTGGGGTTGTAATGGAGACCATAGGTTCAAAGATTGTCCTCACAGAGGTGAAAAAGGAAGGGTTGTTCACCATGTACAACAAGCTAAAACAGTGGAGGACATGGGCAGATATGTGCCAAGGATTTATGCAGCCTTGGACAACAAGCAAGAAGAGTATCAGTCCCACATGATTGAAGTGGAAGGTATGATCAACAACCAAACCATTGCTATTTTAATTGATTCAAGAGCTAGTCATAGTTATATAGACCCTAATATGGTGGAAAGTTTTCAATTTCCAAGAAGCAAGCATGGGAAATCCTAGTTGGTGCAATTGGCTACAGGAGCCATAATAAAATTTAATGAGATGGTTAAGTCATGCCTCATAGACATGAATGGACTGAACACCGAGGCATATTTAAACATATTTCCTTTAGGTTCCTATGACTATCTAATTGGGATGGATTGGTTGGACCAACATCACACTCTCTTAGACTATCACAACAAAGAATTTACTTACCTGGATGAGGAAGGGAAACTAAGGAAAGTACAGGGAATTCCTAGGGTAGTAGCCATTGGAGAAATTTCAGCATTGCAGCTGAAGAGATGTTATAGAAAAGGATGTCAAATAATTGCAACTTATTTGGCAGAGACACCTAGAGATAAGGTGCCAAATTTTGAAGATTATGTAGTCCTGGAAGATTTTGAAGATGTGTTTAAGGAGTTATCCAGACTACCCCCAAGGACAGACATTGATTTCTCTATAAATTTAATGCCTGGAGTAGTGCCAGTATCAAAGACTCCTTACAGAATGAGTACACCAGAATTGAAGGAGTTGCAAATGCAGCTTGAGGAAATTCTGAAGAAGGGGTATATACGCCCAAGCGTGTCACCTTGGGGTGCCCCATTCTTGTTTGTGAGAAAGAAATATGGAACACTAAGATTTTTCATTGACTTCAGAGACTTGAATAAAATGACTGTTAAGAACAAGTATCCTCTGCCAAGGATTGATTACCTCTTTGATCAATCGACGGATGCAAAGATATTTTTAAAGATAGATCTTAGATCAGGATACCATCAGGTAAGGATTAAATAAGAAGGTATTAGAAAGACCGCCTTTAGGACAAGGTATGGTCATTATGAGTTCACAGTGGTGCCATTCGGGTTGTCAAATGCACCAG
>ML821674.1:4863-27606 GCA_009831015.1 Picea engelmannii
CCAATTTTCACCTCCAGGATGCCCTGCTTTGTCACCTGGGACACCTTTGTGTTCCTTCAAGTGAGCGTGCCAAGATGATTTGGGAGGCGCACTACAGTCGGGTCGCTGGGCATTTCGGGGTCGAGAAAACCGTGGCAGTACTGTAAAAGTATTTCTATTGGCCGAACCTTCGACAAGATGTCGGGAAGTACATCAAGTCTTGCACTACTTGTGCCATTGCCAAACTGACCATCAAGAAGCAAGGCCTCTATACTCCGCTTCCTACCCCTAGTCGACCCCGGGAATCCATCTCTATGGATTACATGTCAGGCCTTCCTTCTACTAAGCATGGCAATGACTGTGTTTTTGTGGTTGTCGACTGTTTCTCGAAGATGTCCATTATGATGGCCTGCAAGAAGAATATCACAGCAGAAGCCAATACTAAACTCTTCTTTGAACGAGTGTGGGTACACTTTGGGATCCCACAGTCTATCATCTCATATCGGGACAATAGGTTCCTCAGTACATTTTGGTTCAGCCTCTGGTCGATGTTGGACACCAAGCTCACCAAGTCCATAGCTTTCCATCCGCAAACTGATGGCCAGACAGAGGTCGTCAACCAGATGATCGTACACATTATGTGCATGTACAATTCAAAGCATCCACGCACATGGGATGAGAGCCTCCCCTATGTACAACACAGCTACAACTGGGCTCTCCATAGCTCAACCAGCCACAACCCCTTTCAAGTGAGCTTGGGATTCCAGCCATTATGTCCCATTGACATAGCCATGCCATTTGTGGCTACTCACGAAGATTCAGCTCATGTACAGTCTGAGGTGGATAAGGCAAACAACTTCATTGAGCACATTCAACACATCCGCCAATAGGTTCATGACATCTTGGACAGAGCCAATGCTAAGTACAAGCAGCGACATGATCAACATCGGGTGCCACACAACTTCCAAGTGGGTGACAAAGTGTGGCTGCATTTGTAAAAGGAGTGCCTCGCTGGACCCCACCGCAAGCTTCATCTGCTCCGATATGGGTCGTACACCCTCACCAAGGTTGTAGGGGAAAATTACTTTGAGCTCATCATTCCACCATTCCTTGGTCTGCACCCAGTGTTCAATGTGGACCACCTTCGGCCCTACTTTCCACCTCTACTAGACACATCCGGCATGGCAGCACAACTCACACCAACAGAGTTAAATCTAGACTGCATGGAACAAGCCAGAACTGATCAGATCATGGATACACATATCAAGCACACCCGAAAACAAAGGATACCGCTATATCGAGTTGTCAAAGCAGGCCAACTCCTTCACCAAGGCAAATGGCTCACCAGGGACCAAGTTCAGCAGAAGTTTCCTCATTTCATGGAGGAACTCAACGCAATGGGGACCATTGATTCTTAAGGGGGAAGGAATGATCCAAGTGGATATTGGTGGCCACCCACCTATTCCACTTGGACCCCCACCATTGCTTCTTTCAGTTTTTCAGTTTCCGCACAGTTTACTATTTTTAGCAGTTTTTCGGGTCCTGAACTTCCAGAGCCGTTTTGAGGCCTTAAACGACGTTTTTTGGGAAAACAACTAGTAACATCAATTATTAAACATGTTGCTCACCCAAAAGTTGTAGTCCTCGGATAGATCTTTCTAATGAGGTATAGAACACGTCAAACGAAGATTGTATGCCAAAGTTACATCCCCGGGAAGTTGATGTACGAACTTACCCAAACGGGGCCCATAGTCTTGGCGTTTCATCTCCTAGGGTTAGGTATTTGGATGTTTAGGGTTTTCCATTGTTTCTCAATAATAATAGGCCTTCGAGCCTCATTGTAACACATTTCAGAGGCCAATAGCCGCCACATCTCTTCTCAGAGATAAGCTACCAACACCCTAGCTAGTTTATTTCCATTCTGTCTGTAAGCATATTTCAGTCATTTGTTATTAATGAAATGAAGTCTTATTTCCACTGCATATCTATGTTTATGTGTATTTATGTATTTCATTGTGTTCCTACATAAATCTGGATCAACGTTTTTCTTTTTTTCCCACATAGGCTACAAAATGACCAAAAATAATAAAATTATGAGAAATTAACCCATAAAACTCTCTCCAAAGTAGCATGTGTGATGGAAAAGCCTCCAAAGGCTAGGACGTCAAGCTAGAAAAGTGCCACATTATCCAAAAATCAAGTAATAGAGTGGGGCTTCAAGCCCACAACATCACCAAATGTGGCAAACATGCCAAACGTTCCATCATTAATGTGACATCATGCTTTCCGAGAGGGATGTTTTGGAAAAAGACAGTGTTGTCACCCCTTCTTCTTCATCCAGAGCCTCATCCAAGCACTATCATATTCCCAAGTGCAACATTCATCTTCCAAGGCCTCCAGTGAGCGGGGCACTACATCCAACCAATGGGATTTCAAGCCCCTATGGAGGTCCAAGTGGCTTAGTTCCTCCATGAATAGATTTCACGGGGCAAGGTCCTACAAAGACAAACAAGTATGCCCTCCATGTTGGAGTTACTTCACACACACCTAAGATTTCTTTTTCCTAAGGTTTTTCCTTGTTTATTAGTCATAATTAGTCATTGTCCAGTCTTTTATATTTTAGGGGAGAATATTCCACTTGGAGAATATTCTCTTTCAGTTGACAGTTCAGTTTGACTAGTTGAGTTGAGTTTAGATGTTGCATTGGTTTTGTCACCATGCAACATTGGGATCATCACCATGCTAATTCGAAATTTCTTTGGTATCATCACCAGACTGGCGCATTACCCTTGATTCCCAGAGTTAACTCCTCACTACTCTCTGTTTAGTTAGTTAACAAAATACTAGTTGATTAGTTAACTCAACTAGGTGGTAGTTCACTCCCGTAACTGCTTGAGAGACTAGACTAGGTGGAAGTTCACTCCCGTAACTACTGGTGTGTGTCCATATCACTCTAGACCACCACAATGGTGCATTGGTTCTCCTCCAATGCACACTCATTGAGTTATACAAAGTATATCACGTGTAAATTATTCATTATTCACAATGGTTAATGAGAATTCTTTCATTCTTTCTCTCCTTCTTTTTCTTTCTCCAATTCTCTCTACAAATGTGTGTATTATTGTTTAGCTAGATCTATTTTGTGCAGGTTCAACACATTTACATGGTATCAGAGCCGACGGACTGCTAAGCAAAATCTACACCAAATATTTTTGCAGGTACAAAAGATTGAAGACAACGAAAAGATGGATTTCCAAAAAGAATTCATTCTTACACCTTACAACTATTTTGCATGGAAGGAGAAAATATCCATACATCTCTGAACCAGAGGATTGTATAGGTTAACCTTGAATACAAATATAGAACCGACATCAGCCATAGAAAAATCCAAGTACTTAAATCGCATGGATGAGGCACTCGGAACAATTTGTAGTCTTATTTCTCCCGTTCTCCTTTTTCATATATCTTCTTGTAAGACTCCCAATGAAGCCTGGACCACCTTGGAAGGGCTCTTTGGAAAACTGGATGAGATGAGGGGACACATGCTGGAGGTGGAGCTGCTCACATTGGAACCAAAAAGCTTCGATAATATCCAAGATTTATTTACAAAATTCAAGGATTTGTTGTTGCAACTCAAAGTTTGCGAGGTTGATAAATCGAAGGAGGAGAAACAAATGTTTTTCACCATTCTCTCCAAGCTTGGTCCTGAATTCTCTGTATTTGTATCCACATTCCATTCTATCATATTCGCCTCTGGAGCCACCTAGAAGATGCCTTCTCTTGAGGACTTTATCAAATCCCTGACACAAGAGCAAACCAAGCTCATCAACATGGGAACAATCAAAGGCACAAGGGCGCATGCACTCAATGTCCATGATGGCAATCACAAATATCAGAAATCTAAAGATAAAGATAAACAGAAATCTCATGCACATCCGAAGAAGGAAGGGTACACAAAACCCTTCACCGATGCCTCCAGATCCAAAGGAGAAAAGGGGAGAAATGCACGTATTGTCACAAAGGATTCCATTCGGAATCTGCATGCATGCAAAAACAAATAGATCTAATGTCTCAAATACTTCAGCAAAACAACCTTGGAGATCGCATCCCCGAGGGTGACAAGAAGAAGAAGCCAGAAGATATGAATTCCAAGAAAGACAATTCTAGCCATGCCTTAATTGCCATCAACTCCTCTCTTGATGCTTGGATCATAGATTCAGGAGAATCACATCGCATGGCTTCCTCAAAAGAAGTATATTCTTCTTTGGATGCATGCAAAGGTCCTCCTATTTTGATGGGGGACAACTCTTCTGTCGAAGTCACCGACAAAGGAAGGATTGAACTCACCAACAGAATCTTTGAGAATGTGTTGCAAGTTCCCAAACTTTTTGTCAACCTTCTCTCCATGTATCAAATGACGAATTCCGACACCGGAAAGAAATTCATATTCACACCAAATTTCGTGGACATCTACGACATGCAACCCAACTCTAGGGTTGCTACCGGTGAGGTAAATCATCAGTCTAGATTGTATACATTTTCTGAATTCATTGAACCTGGTTCTGTTTTACTGCTTACTCATGCTGATGAAAGTAGTAGGATATAGCACGAAAGGTTTGGACATTTGAATTTTAGATACATGAAACAACTTAGCAAGAACAAATTGGTTGATGGTCTATCAGACATCCATTTCTCCAAGGGAATGTGTGAGGGATGTGTTCTCGGAAAACACCCTCAAGAGAAATTCGACAAGGGAAAGTCTCAAAGAGATTTTACACCTTTAGATTTGATCCATAGTGACCTCATGGGTCCTTTTCCGCATCCATCGATCAAAAAAGTGAGGTTTGTTTTCATTTTTGTTGACGTTTTACTTGGATCTACTTTCTCAGGAAAACATTCGAGGTCTTTCAATACCTCAAAGATTTCAAAGCCTTGTTTGAGACACAATCCGAAAAGAAGATCAAAGTTCTCCGAACTGATAATGGGGGAGAGTATGTAAATCATGAGATCCATAATCTTTGCCACGAGGCAGGGATTCAGTTGCAGCACACAGTTCCCTATACTCCGCAACAAAATGGAGTTGCTGAGCGAAAAAACAGATCTCTAAAGGAGATGGCATCTTGCATGCTGCATGCAAAGTCACTACCACAGAGACTATGGGCTGAAGCACTTAATTGTGCAACATACATCCAAAAAAAATATCCCCATAGATCTGTCAAGGATAAGACCCCCTATGAGGCTTGGAGCGGCCTCAAACCAGAAGTGACCCACTTTCGCATTTTCGGTTCACATGCATGGGTCCGAATTCCCTTTGAAAAGAGGAAGGCACTTGATCCACAGAGCATTGAGTGCATTTTTGTTGGATACCTCGACGGTGTGAAGGGATATTGTCTTATTAATCTTTCCTCAGACCAGATCATCATTGAGCGTAGTGTCCAATTCAAGGAAAGTGTTGCATGTACCTCAACAGCCGCATGTAGACACCTTCACTCTTCCACTTGTCCGAGATGATGAGCGTGCACATGCCGACTCTTCTTTAGAGGAATCAGATGATTCAGATTCAGAGTCAGTACAGTCAGATGCAGAGTCAGAGCATCCAGATGCAGTTGTAGAGCTAGAGCAGAGGCCCAAGTGGGCACAAACTACTCTTCAGGATGCAAGGGATCTCGTTGATGATCCAATCGATACTAGGACTTGATCTGATTTCGAGGAGCCTCCTGTTGCACTCACTGCCACTGAACCATTTCCCTCCAGGCATCTTTTCTTGGTTCAGTCTTATGGCGAGGATGTTGGAAATCCCTTTTTGTAATCCACCATGCAGGAGGAGTACAACTCCCTCCTTGAGAACCAAACTTGGGATCTGGTTCCCCTTCCTTCTGGGAGGAAACTTGTCAGATGCAAATGGGTCTACAGGACCAAGAGCACAGCGGATGGACATATTAGCATATACAAAGCCAGGCTTGTTTCCAAAGGCTTTCAACAAGTTCATGGTATTGACTATGATGATACCTTCGCTCCAGTGGAAAATATGGATTCCATATGATTGGTACTTGCCATTACGACAACCAAGGGATGGGAAGTCCATCAGATGGACGTGAAGAATGCATTTCTTCATAGTGATCTCTCTGAGGAGATCTACATGGAGCAACCCTAGGGATTTATGCAGGACTCATCTTTGGTCTATCGACTAAAGAAGTCACTTTATGGCCTTAAGCAGGCTCCGAGGGCATGGTATGCCAAGATGGACTCCTACCTATTGTCACATAACTTTGTACGTTGTAAATCATACCTGGATGTCTACATGCTCAGGATGACTGATTCACTTCTACTTTTAGTTCTATATGTCGATGATTTTATGATCACCAGGTGCTTGACTTCATCAATTGCTGCAGTCAAGAGGATTCTACATGACGGGTTTTTGATGACGGACATGGGTCTACTACACTTATTCCTTAAACTCGAGATCAGTCAGCATGCATCAGGCATTAAACTGTCTCAGGCCCAGTATGCATGAGATCTCCTTGAGAAATTTCACATGACAGACTGCAAGTCTCCTCCGACTCCTTTCCTATCAGGAGTCAAACTTGAGGATGGCGGGGAGACTCCACTGGTTGATAGCACACTGTATAGACAACTAGTGGGGAGCTTGTTGTATCTCACACACTCTAGACCAGACCTCTCATATGCAGTTGGCTTTGTTTCCAGGTTCATGCAGGATCCACATGAACTACATTGGAAGGCTGCAAAGCGTATCCTTTGATACATACAGAGCACCATCACCTTTGGGATTCATTATGCAGAAGACTCTACATTAGATCTCATCGGGTTCATTGATTCTAACTGGGCCGACGATAGCACTGATCGCAAGTCCACATCTGGTTACTCACTTAGTCTTGGTTCTAGGCCTATCTGTTGGTCGAGCAAGAAGCAAGTTGCCATTGCTCTATCTTCAGCCGAGGCAGAGTACAAAGGGGTAGTTAACATAACCATTAAGGCTATGTGGCTACAACATTTTCTCACTGAGTTGGGAATTCAGTTTCATCGACCAATCATCATCTGGTGTGACAACTAGAGCACGCTGAAGTTCTGTAGAGATCCATTTCAGAGGCGGACGAAGCAAATCGAGATCCACATGCACTACATCTGGGACTTAGTACACGAGGGGATCATCGACTTACAGTTCTGTCCTTTAGCAGAACAAATGACAGACATCTTCACCTTCACTGAGCAGAAGTTCCATTCTCTGCGAAGTCGTCTTGGAGTGAAGGACATAGTTGCCTAGCAATTGTAGTTCTTGTTTTTACATACATTGTACCTTGAGGGGGGTTTTTTCCCATGAGGTTTTCCCTCTTTCCTCACTTTATTTTCAGTGTATCTTTTGTATTTGGGTACCTAACATGGCCTCGTTGCCAGGACCCATTCTTTATTTTCACCATAGTGATGTTCAGGAGGGGTGTTGGAGTTACTTCACACACACCTAGGATTTCTTTTTCCTAAGGTTTTTCCTTGTTTATTATTCATAATTAGTCATTATCCAGTCTCCTATATTTTAGAGAAGAATATTCCACCTAGAAAATATTCTCTTTCAGTTGACACTTCAGTTTGACTAGTTGAGTTGAGTTTAGATGTTGCATTGGTTTTGTCACCATGCAAAATTGGGATCATCACCATGCTAATTCGATCTTGCCTTGGTATCATTACCAGACCAACGCATTACCCTTGATTCCCTGAGTTAACTCCTCACTACTCTCTGTTCATTCAGTTAACTGAAGACTAGTTGACTAGTTAACTCAACTAGGTGGGTGTTCACTCTCGTAACTGTCTAAGAGACTAGACTATGTGGCAATTCACTCCTGTAACTGTTGGTGTGTGTCCAGATCACTCTAGACCACCACTATGGCGCATTTATTCTCCTCCAATGTACACTCATTGAGTTATACAGAGTATATCATGTGTAAATTATTCATTATTCACAACGGTTAATGAGAATTCTTTCATTCTTTATCTCCTTCTTCTTCTTTCTCCAATTCTCTCTACAAATGTGTGTATTATTGTTTAGCTAGATCTATTATGTGCATGTTCAACACATTTACACTCCAAGGGTGCACATGTATCATGCCAAGTGAGCCACATTTAATAAAAGAACCACCCAAACATGTGCATTAAATCCCCCCTTTTCAAACTAAATAAATGCTCAAAGACCTTATAAAATTTTCTAGATTTAGATAGGGGAGGGTTGTCATGGTGCCATGTTGTGTAGGCCAATCCCCAAGTCAAGGAGTGTTTTCCAAGAAGACCCTCTCTGGGTCATGTAGTGAATATGAGGTGGATTAGGGAAGTACTTTTGGGCATGGGGTTCTTGACATATCAAGGACTCATATTGTCTCATTTTTGGGTGCCTTTATGGAGGGTATGTTGCATCCTTCGTTTGCAATGCAACATTTTCCCTAGCCCTTTATTTTCATCTTTTGTGGTATGAATATTAAGTGTTATGTGCAAGGAAAGAAAAAGGAGCACCACAATTCCACTTGAATTTATAATACATTGAATGCCATATGCACTGGAAATTAAAAGACATCGTAATGCATTCTCCCATAAAGAAGGACAATTTTATTCATTTTTCTTTTAAAGGTACTCATTTTTATGGAGAATCATTTCATTGATCTTAGGATCTTAGGGAGAGAATCTAAAAGGATTAGTTATGTCTTTTGAATTTTTCCAACTACAACAACTCTCATCCTTTAGCCCCTTCTTCCCATGAAATGAGATACAATCCCTTCTTGGGGTCAATGAGCCCAAAAACCCAAAAGACAAGGAAACGGGGAGGGGGGTGCGGAGAAGCATGGAAAGTGGAAAGTATGAGTAAGAATGGTACGATGAACCTTCAAGGAGACACCCCAGTAACAACCCTTTCCTTAAGGTGAAATAAGGCAAAATGTATAATTTCCAAGAAAACGTTCTATAAATAATAAAGGACCCTTTGCAACACGCTCAAATGATTCAATTATTAAAGTGGAAACTACCACGAGACTGGACTTCTTACCTCATGAAGCAAGACATGTTGTCCTTTATGGGATAGACTAGTGTGGCAGATGTTGCTATGTTGCTTGTTATCACACAGTCTGTAGCTTGGGAAAAGACCAACCCAATTCAAGGAAGTGTGAAAACTACAAGAGTACCAACCCAATGTCACCTTATATAGACACTCCCCTCGTTTTACTGATGATGAAATCACCACAAGGGGGGAACCTCGATGACCCTAAGGGGATTGAGATGGAAAGTGAGATGATGATCAATGAACACCCCTATAGGTCAATATTGGAGAAGGAATAAGACTTGAGAATGAGTCTTGTAGATGGAGAATGGTTGTCAAATGTTAGTTGTATGGAAATATATACAACAACAACAAATGATAACAATAGTTGGAAATCTAACCATAAAAAATCAAGTACAAGATGTTGGAAATAAAGCTAGTAATGACTAGTTGAACTTTCAATGATTTAGCCAAGACTTTGATGATATTTAGGGATATTTATTTAGTGTTATCAGTAAGTTATTATGACATCCAGGTGGTTGTAGAATTTGTTTTCTACAACATCAATATCTACCTACAAAAATCAACAAGTAAACCGCCCAACAATTAGCCAATAACAAGTAGAACAATAACCAAGGTTTAAAAGTCAATTTCAGTGGTAGATTAGAGAGCAATGAGTGAGGAAAAAATGATTTTGTAGCAGCCCTAATGGTTGTAGCATTAATTTTTCTCAGCAAATAGAATCACTTGGCTAAACTAGACACCCCTAGGGCTCAAAGAAGCCTAAAGCATGAAGAATAAATTCCAACTTGAACAATTGCAATATCTCCAATTTCCACGTATACCAATGCAATGGTTTTATATCTCCAATGCAAAATACTAGTGTCTTGCCCATTGCGTTATGGAGTCTTTTGTATAATATCTAGGGTTTGTTACTTCTCTAGGGGTGTAATCCTTTTTACTCCCTAGAGCAAACAAAATCTAGCAAGGTAAATCTAGGAGGGTGTAAGCCTCTTTACTCCTCGTAGCAACCTTTGCAAAGTAGCTTATTCAAAACCATAATGATAGATATTAGTGGAGGGTGTATGTCTTTTTACTCCTCCAAGGGTTTAGACAAATCTAGTTTGAAACAAGAAGAGAAAGACACAATTAATGCATAAATTCCTTACCAATTGCAAGAAAAAGCATGAAGAAACCCTCTTTTACCAAGAATACTCCACCACAATAGCAAGAACAAGAAATCTAAGAGATATTTCCTTAGCTTCCTTCACCAAAAGATAAATACTAGCATCCACAAGAGAGGTTCAAGAGAGAGAAAGAGAAAAATGATCAAGTAGGGTGAAAATTTCTACCATACAATATGTAATTCTCAAGTGACTTATGATCCAAATGACAAAGGGGTGACCTCTATTTATATGAGGTCACCTAAATCCCTTTTGTCCACTTTTTTAAAAGTCAACATCAAATTAGAGAGGTCGACCTCCCTATTTGTGCTTTTCCATCTTAAAATTCAAATTTACAAAACGAAAATCCCCTTTTAGGGGTGACGTCATGCCCTAAAGGGTGATGTAGGGTCTCCGGGAGAGACGTTGAGCCTTTGATGAAGAACGTTGGGCCTCCAAAGGCCATAAATGATTCCACAAAGGGATCTAGCATGTGCGAAGTGTATCTCTCTCCATCAAAACATGACCATCACCATCAACCATGAGAAACCCCATCAAAACCCTAAACCCATGTGACATCTAGGGCATAAGGTGTGACGTTAGGCCTTCCAAGGCCATCGTTGGGGTGCAACGAGTTAGGACATGGTAATCTCATGGTGTCCAAGTGCATCCAAATGAAACATTCATCTTCCAACGTATCCAAGGAGAGGGGCTGCATCATCCAACCTATGGACTTCATGCCCCAATGAAGGTCCAAGTGACCTTGTGCCTTCACGATCAAGCTTTCACCTATCAAGGACCTACAAAGACAAACAATTGCGCCCTCCAAGGGTACAAAAGTCACGAGTATCATGCAAATTAATCCATATGTAATAAAATAACCACCCAAACATGTGCATCAAATCCCCCCTTTTCAAAATAAACAAATGCTCAAAGACCTTATACAACTTGTCAAATTTAAATATGGGAGGGGTGCCATAATGCCTTATTAGGTGAACCAATTCCTCAAGTAGGGGATGTTCCCAAGGAGAATCATTTCTAGGTTATGTAAATTATGAATGTGAGGTGGATGAGATTATACTTCTAGGTATGGGGTTTCATGACATACAAGGGATCGTATTGTCTCATATATGGGTGTCTTTGTTGAGGGTTAGCCACATCCTTTTCCTCTTTTTGTTTTTAAAGCATATTTTTCCAAGCCCTTTATTAGCCATTTATTTTGCATGTGTTACCAAGTTTAAGACAATAAGGGGCACTAAAAAGGAAATGCATAGCCCATATACACTCTACCTTGGTTTGCATTCTTTTCCAAGTTGAAGACAATAAGGGGCACTAAAAAGGAAATGCATAGCCCACAAATTCTCTACCTTGGAAACATTAATTAATTATTCATTTATTTTATGGGTCCCTCACTTTTTTTAGAGAGGCATTTCATTGCTCTTAGGATCCTAGGGAGAGATTTTATTGCATCATGTTTTTTTCTAGGGCACTTCTGAGCCCAGTGACCTCTTCTTCCCATGAAATGAGGTACATGCCCTTCTTGGGTCAATAAGCCTGAAAACATAAAAGACAGGGAAAAAGAGGGGAAGAAGTGATGGAAGGTGGGAAGTATGAGTAGGGATGGTACGATGACCCTTCAAGGAAACCCCCAGTAGAAACCCTTTCCCTAAGGGTGGCCACTTACTAGGAAACCATGACACTCACCAAGGTGAAATATGGAAAAAAGAATAATTTCCAAGCAAATGTTTTCATAATCAAGAAAGGATCCTTTGTAACATGTTCAAATGATTCATATATTAAAATGACACTTACCAAAATACCAAACTTGTTACGTCATGAAGAAAGACCTGTTTTCCTCTGTGGGCCAAGATGGGTGTGGTGGATGTTGTTTCCATCGTTCAGATGGTGATGTGTGGTATGATAGGGGCCCCTGCCTGCTCATCTGCCTCTCGATACTCCATGTATGCAACTTGAGGGCCTCGATACATCATCTCCTTAGTTATCCCTAGAAATGGGGGATAACACTATTAATGATGAATGGTGATGTGTGGTGGAGAGGAGGGGCTCTGTCTTCTCAATGTGGGCTCAATTCATCATCTGGATCTTGGCACTCCATGTCTTCTACCTACGGGCCTCGAGACATCATCTCCATATTTACCCCTAGGCTAGGGGGGTAACAAGACCACACTAGCCAATGCCTCTCTTACCTTCAAAAATCACATTAAGGTGAGCTAGTAGCTATCAAATTTGTTCTTTATAATATTAAGAAGCTCAACTTTGAGTGATCGCAGAAAATAAATTGGGAATGACTATGATTAGTAATAATTTTAGCATGCTCTTCCCTTTCTATAATGCACCAATCCATTTATAATCATGCTCCTTCAACTTAATAATATCATGCATTAAGAGGTTCAATGTGTGCACCAAATACCTAGACCAAAATATGTTAAGATATATATATTGAATGATTGCTTATGTTGCCTTACAATTAACATCATTATCAATAATGACTTGAATGACATTATACACCCTATCTCTTGAATGGTTTTAATTTAGGACTCTACAATATTTGTTGAAATATTGTAACTACAAAGAGTATTCTATTTATTTATTGAGTCATTATTAATTAGATCAATCCCTTTTATGGATTGATCATGTCGGGTATTGTAATTGACCAAATTCCCTTTTGTGCATTGGTCAAACCCTAAATATATTGTGCAAATTGAGAAGTCGGCCCCCAGGCCAATTAAAGTGGTTTTAACCACTAAGAAGACAAGTCAGCCCTACCCAGTGAAGAGACACCTTTCCAGCGCCTGCTAGTTCGTATAAATAAAGGAAGCCAACGCCGCATTATCACACTCACTCATTCACTCATCAAGTGTGCAAGTTTGGTAGCTGTAGTTGGGAGAAGAAGGAAGAGAGAGGCGCATTTCTCAGTGTTGGATATTCTCTAGTATTTTGGTTTATTGTCTTGGCATTGTATTAGTTATCTATATTAAGGAAGTTTTTGTTGGGTTTTCTCCCCCATGAGGGTTTCCCAGGATAAATGTTGTGTGTCTGGTGACTGTGTTTCTCTCAGTGATCCTATCTATGTTATTGTTATCTAGTAAATTGAAAAGAAACATAATAATAGCTTAAACCTTAACATGGTATCAGAGCTAAGTTGAAGAGAGCATCTTTCATTGGATAAAGAAAATGTCATTGTTGTCATACAAGAAAATTAGGGCTTTTGTTGGAGAGGAATATCAGCCTAAAAATCATCTAGAAAAGTGTGCCCTAGCCTAGGGAACTCTTTGGCACCTTGAGCGCACCTTTTCAATGGTTAGATACTTCGAAAAGTCAAACCCTAGTTTTGACTGGTACCAGAAAACCAGAAGTATCAGAAAACCAGAAAACCAGAAGTACCAGGAAACTAGAACCAGTACTAGAAGTACCAGTCTAGATTTCCGCAAGCTCAATTTCAAGGGGTAAAATTTGGATTTTCAGAAATCTGACTACACCATCTCACTCGCCTCAACTCAATGCATATAGCCCCTGAATCAAAATTTCAAAATTTGAAGTTTGAAAAAATAGGGTTTCCTCGTAAAACCCTAAGTTGCAGTTGCAGTTGCAGTTTTAGAATTAGTTGCAGTTGCAGTATCAATTGAAGTATCAGCTGCAGTACCAGTTGTAGTCACCCTTGAAGTTTTTAAGATTTGGTAATTATTACCATTGCTACCAGATGGTGCCACTACCTGTAAATATTATCAGAGGTATGTATTCACATATGTTTAAACTGTTAAGCTTTAAAGGGTATTTGCGGGAGAAGCAATCTCTTACCATAGATCCAGAAGGATCTCAAGATCCAACACATTCAGAGGAATAATGCAACCCAGGTTTGATTCTTCAGATTGCATCTATTTGTTATGAAATTTAAGTCAAAGTATTAGATTGATGAAAGTTGAGATCATAGAGTTTATCCTCTAACCTAGCTTTCTGTCAAGATAACATATTGTCTTAGTACATAAGAAATGTTGAAGAAAACACTTGTCATCTTGAGTAAAGGGGACTTGGAAGAAAAGAAACACACTCATTCTTGAGGACAAGACTCCAGGTTCCAGGTTTGATTAATTAAGTTTATAAGATTCAAAGTTGCACATGACAAAGTTGATAACTACCCCATTACAAGTAAACACTATAGTTGAGGTAGCAGTCTTTGAAAAGTATTATACTTGGTAGCATGTGAGCATACTGAGATAAATTCTTAATGTAATCATTTACCAGATACAACTAACATCTCCTCTAGGATAAACTTTTTGTGTTGGTTCCAGGTTACCATGGAGAAATGTTTGCTCACAACACTAGAAGAGTGTTGACCTCATTTCATATTGTATCTCTTACTTTTGATCTTTATTTCAGACAGGTCACAAGTGATATCTCTAAAGGATCTACTGTGATGATTATTCATGCTATTGTTTTTATTTACTATTATCAAAAGAGTATTATTATTGCTTGTTGTTTTGTTGACCTTGTTTCAGATCACATGTAATAACCCTAAGGAAGCTATAGTGAAGGTTGCAGAAGGAAACAAATTAGATGAGACATGAAGCAGACTATGTACATGATCGTATACATTCATGTACCAAAAAAGATGAAGAAGAAGTTATCTTTTGAGATCCAGAGTATCTCATATGGCAATTGACTGTAAGGAGCAGAAGGCTCCAAAGATGACCGAACATTAGAACAAGAACTCACAGTAGACTTGTTCAAAATTTAATGAAGCTACCTTGACAAGAAGAAAAATTCACTTGAAGGCTGGCTCAGTGTTTCATATTTAGACTTGGTATTCAACACCAAGTATACCCCATAAGAGATGATGAAGTACTTGTAGACTCAGAAGAAAACGAGAGTAAGCCTGGTCTCAGAAAGGATCAGATGAAGAAACAACTTCCAGGACTGGGAGATACATGCCATGAGAAGACTAGATCGTAGCTTCAAAAACTTCTAGGAGATAAGAAATCTCCTGGGAATATTCCCTTATTTCAGTGACAGAGAAGGAAGCCAGTCATAAAGACTAGGATATGGATTCTTCCATGAGACTAGAAGAGAAGTCAGTATTGACTTCCAAGATTGATTTAAATAGATCAAGCATGTTGAATATGTACAAAGCCTGATGTGTGTCCAGAGGATTCTCCCAACAAGAGGGAGAAGACTATGATGAGACACTTACTCCAGTAATTGAAGAAATAGTTCCAGTATTCATGAAGACAACTAGAGCAACCATGATTCATATATAGTATGATATGCAAGGGGAGCAATCCCCATATTTAAAATTGAGTGGAAGTTGGTGCATTACATTAGTTATTGATCCACTCTCAGTTTCAAAAGAAGAAGAGCTACCTTCAGTACTAGTTATTGATCCACTCTCAGTTTCAAATGAAGTTGTTTTCGTGATAGAATAAGAGGAGTTACTCACAGATTTCAGCAGCCATGGTGAGTATGAAACAATCATTCTCAACCTCAGAGCATCTACAGGTGCATAGTCCCAGTTCCATAAGGAACAATTGCAGAAAGAGGAGAGGACATACTCTCAAGCAATGAGATAGATAGTGCTTTGCAGAAAGAACATAGAGCTAGCACATGATTGTGCAGATTGAGTTGCAGCTGAGCAAAGATTGGTACAAAGTGATGTGAAAATTTGATTTGAATTTGAAAACAAAAAGACTCAGGTCTGTAGATTGAAGAAGACTTTGCACAGGTTGAAGCAAGATCCTAGAGCTTGATATGACATAATTGATAGTTTCCTAACGAGCTTGGGATTTACCAAGAGTAAATCTAATTCTAACCTTTACCTCAAGGTTCCAAATGATGAGCCAATTATATTGTTGCTACTATATGTAGATGATGTATTCTTGACAAGATGAAGAAAATCTCATCACAAATTGCAGAAGAAGCTCGCTACAGAGTTTGATGTAATACCTAATGCATTATCTCTAAGGTCTTGAAGTTTGGCAGATCCCAGAGAAGATCTTCCTTAACCAAGGGAAGTATGAAGTTGAAATAATGAATATGTTTGACATGTTGAAATGTAAATCCATGTACACACCCATGGAAACAAAGTTGAAACTCCTAGTTGATACTATGTTAGAATTGGTTGATGACATGTTGTACAGATAGATCATTGGATCGTTGATGTATCTGACGAATACCGGGCCAGATATATGTTTGTTTGTGAACACCTTGACTCAGTATCTAGTAGAGCCCAGACGTGTTCACTTTGTTGATGCAAAATGTGTTTACTTAAGGGTACGTTGGATTTTGGTCTTTGTTATACTAGAGATCATGACTTTAGATTGAGTGGTTATACCGATTCAGATTGGGTTGGAAGTGTCTCTGACAGAAAGAGCACCTCATGATGTTGTTTAGTCTGGGGTAGTAGTGTTGATGACCTCCCTCGAAAGGAGGAGTAGTGTTGATGATACCATGGTATCCTGACCAATAACGGGTAGCTCAATTAGGATTTTATATCCTAGGGGGTTGATCATCCTTGGACATATCCCGAAGGTGCACAAGGACGGGCTGTCAGAGTACTTGTGCATGTATATGCTAGCTTTGGTTAGTAGTGGTAGCTCCGTTAGGATTTTATATCCTAAGGAATCTTTTGATTCCTGGGAAAATCCTTTGGATCTGTCAGAGTACCACAAGATGTTGATGAGAACCTTGTGTTGAATATTTCTAGCTTCGTGTTGATGTTGTTATGATGTCGACCTCGTGCTGAAGATTTCCATCTTCGTGTTGATGTCGTTGTGACGCCAGCCTATTGCGGAATGTTTCCAGCTTCGTGATGATGTTGTTGAGATGTCGGCTTTATGCTGAAGATTTCCAGCTTTGTGTTGAAGATTTCCAGCTTCGTGTTGATGTTGTTGAGATGTCAGCTTCGTGCTGAAGATTTCCATCCTAGTGCTGATGTTGATGATGCTCCAACCTTTGTGTTGTGTTGTTGTTGTTGTTGTTGTTGTATCATCCTTGTGTTGTTATTGATGATGATGATGTATTAGTTTTATACTAATCCATGTTGATGCGGATGATGATGATGCCACTTCAGCTTCTTGCTGAAGATGATAATGATGATGCCACTTCAGCTTCTTGTTGAAGATGATGATGATGATTTTATTTCAACTTTAATGTTGAAGATGATGATGTTACTTTAGCCTCATGCTAAAGATGTTGATGATATTACTTTAGCCTCATGCTAAAGAAGATGATGATGTTACTTTAGCCTCACGCTCAAGATGATGATGATGTTACTTTAGCCTCATGCTGATGAGGATGATGATGCTACTCCAGCTCCATGCTGTGAATAATGATGATGATAAAAAATTCTGATGATTTATAGATATGCCAGTCAGTGTTCCAGATGTTATTGATGTTGTTGCCCTCTCTCTCTCCTGATGATGTTGTAGAATACCCTTCTTGTTAAGGGGGAGTGTTGAAATATTGTAATTGCAAAGAGTATTCTATTTATTTATTGAGTCATTATTAATTATATCAATCCCTTTTGTGGATTGATCATGTTGGGCATTGTAATTGACCAAATCCCCTTTTGTGGATTGGTCAAACCATAAATATATTGTGCAAATTGAGAAGTTGGCCCCCGGGCTAATTAAAGTGGTTTTAACCACTAAGAAGACAAGTCGTCCATGCCTAGTGAAGAGACAACTTTCCAACGCCTGCTAGTTGGTATAAATAAAGGAAGCCAACGCTTCATTATCACACTCACTCATTCACTCATCAAGTGCGCAAGTTTGGTAGTTGCAGTTGGGAGAAGAAGGAAGAGAGAGGCACATTTCTCAGTGTTGGATATTCTCTAGTGTTTTGGTTTATTGTCTTGGCATTGTATTGGCTATCTATATTAAGGAAATTTTGTTGGGTTTTCTCCCCCATGAGGGTTTCCCAGGATAAATGTTAGGTATCTTGTGATTGTGTTTCTCTCAGTGATCCTACATGCTATTGTTATCTAGTAAATTGAAAAGAAACCTAATAATAGCTCAAAACTTAACATTTAGATGGCCCCAAATGAGTTGTTCCTCCCTGTTTTAGTTTATTTAAATTTAACACACATACAAGAGTTCAATGAAGAATTAGGATAACATTGTGGAAGAAACATGATAAGTGGATCCCTTCAAATAAATAAAGAGAGTGCATTAGGATTCTCATGGCTCCATAGGGTCAATCAACAAGTTTGTTTGATACTCCTAAGAACTCTCATATTATAGTCCTGGAAAAATTCTATATTCAAGAAATTGTATCTCGCTCTTCTTAAATTTAAGTAAAAGATTAAAAATATGGTATATATAATTCCATTAAAAATATTAATTTTAAGAAAAATATATTTTTTTTTGGAAAAAATGGTTACTCTTTATAGAGTATTTAAAGAAGAGATTTAAGAAGACGGAATTTTCATATGAAAATAACAATTTTAATTTTTTATGGATTTGGTGGCTAAGTATAAATAAAAGTGTTTATGAAAAAAGTCAAGTTCAACAAATTAAAAATAATAATAATAATAAATAATAAATAAACAAACACAAATTCTTTTTAATGAATTTTTTTCTTCGAATCTAATAAAAATTTTATTATAAATTATAATTTCATATTATTGATGCGGATTTTAATTATAAAATTTTCACTTAATCATTTTAAAATAACCCAAATAATTAAAATTTCAAAAATATAAAAATTTTATTATAAATTATAATTTCATATTATTGATGCGGATTTTAATTATAAAACTTTCACTTAATCATTTTAAAATAACCCAAATAATTAAAATTTCAAAAATATAAATAGATTTAGATAAAATTTCACCTCATCAAAAAAAAAATAAACAAAAAAAATTAAATTTATACGGTAGTTAAGTCATTCTAAAAAACACCCTTATGATACATAAAATTCTACACAATCTTCGAATTACAATTATGAAAATATTATGTCTTTATTATTCTTATTTTTTATATATTTTTTTCAAAGAAAATTTTTAATAATTTTATTTCTACAAAAGGAACAAAATTACATCTATATATGACATTGGCATTTAGCGGGATGATTGTCCAAACCCATATGTCCATATGAGTTACCAAAAACTAACTATAATTAACAAAAAGGATCAACTATTAAGACCGCTAAAGAGTTCAAAATATACATTAAAAAATGAGGACTTTACTTTTGTTCAAGGCTTCAAAAGACTATCACTATTCATTGTTGGAGCCATGAGTCATGAAAAAATTGGGTCTAGGAAACATGTGTTTTTTCAATGATTTTCCATGTGCCTCAATCCACTGGCCAACCGGATTTTGAGAGGTTCATGTTTTGATACACAGTCAAAAGTGATATGAGAGAAGTCGTTCATCTTGTTTTTAATATCCTCAAATAATGGAAGATAAGTGTAGTTCTCCAGCATGAAATCCTCTTTCATCTAATTTAAAACAAGCAAGGAGTCTCCATAAATATGCATATGATTGAAATCGCCTTTCATCCAATTTATAACAACAAGCAAGGGATCTCCATAACTATACAGATGATTAAGGCCTTTTTTGCAAGGTAAATGTAGAGTAAGCTTCAGAGCCATGAGCTCACAAGACTTGTTTGTCTCGTTCCCAATGCACTCATTTGAGAGGTATATAATTCCACATGCCACTCTATGAGGAGGGGGCGATGTTTCCCCTCTCCCCAAAAGCCATGAATTAAAATAATTTGTGGCTTTTGGGGAGGGGGAGAGATTCCCAACATCACCCCCTCCCCAAAAGACATGAATACAAATATTTTTTCATTGTTTGAATTTTTTGAAAATCAATTATATATACATAATATCCTTTTTAATAAATAAATATTAGTTAAAAAATAAATATTCTTTTTAAAAAACAATTCCTTCCCATTTTCTTGAACATCCCATCCTCAAAGGACCTCAAAGGCATGCTTATATCAAATGTCATTTACAAGAATTCTTTGTCATATACCTCCATTACAGATATGTGGCATTATTATGAAATTTATATTTATATTTATTGCATTTACACTCATTCTTTTTTTTTGTAAACAAAAAGTGATATTACTTGATTAAACCTTTGTCACTGTACAAAATTTATCAGTTTCACAGGCTTGCCACCTGTTCCTCCAAACTAGTGGAAACCAAAACAGGTGGCAACCTTTTATACCTGTAGCTTAAAGTAGAAGCCTCCACTTGCTCCGCCATACAGTTGGAAACCAAAGCAAGTGGCAGCAGAGAGTTATGACAGTGCTATCTAGACATGCATCCAAAAATTGATTATTCAAACTGAACAGAAATCCTAAGCAGGAAGAGAAGAAAAAAACCCCATTTCCTTGCAAATGGAGTGCAGAGCGATGAGAAACTTTAAACATTAGAAGGGTTGTTTGAACAATGGAACCTTCCATCCGAAGAGTCATCTTGAGGAGTGTCGCCATGAGGAGTGAATGCAAAAGTTTGTGCATAGATCAAGCATCTATGTTTGACCGACATACTCGAGAAGGCATCAGACATCATGTCGATTCTGCTACTGAGGAGGGTGTGCCAGTGGAGATACTCCATCATATAGATCCTCATCTCAAAGATGAGCTCCAAGTGCTCCGGATTAAGAAGGTTGGGTGAACTTTAGTCACGTCCCGTGTCTGAGGTGAGCAAAGGAGGCTCATTTGGGCGGTCTGTTCGAGGGATTTCCTCTTGGACAATGCAAGTAGCCCCCTCCATTGTTGCCTATGTATCCATTGTTGTAATGTTGGTGTTGGTTCTATCCTGGGGTTCCAGGACCGTGTAGAGGAGGGAGTCTGGTGGAACCTGAATTGGTTCCCCCGAGATTTCCTTCTCCACATAGGCAATTGGAGGCATCTTCGTCTCCTTGGTTCACTGAGTCCGAGTTGTCAAGGAGGCTCTCTCTAATTCACGCAGGTGTCTCTTCCTTGCACCATAACAATACCAAGAGGGTCCGCTCTTGGGTTTCCCTCGCTCATGCGGCATGACAAAACCTGGAGGCTGGAGAAAGATGAGAATGAGGGTGCACAATGTTGGATAGATGAGCATAGAAAAGTTTCGATGCAGCAAGGAAACATAATGTAACATGCAATGGCCAACCTGGAGTAATATCCGAGAAGCTAATTGATTGTGCAACCTCCTCTCGTACCTGTCGTCATCCCCCTGCCATGGCTCATTGAGGGCGCCATTAAACCTGGACGAGGGAGTTGTCCCTCCATCCTTTGTGTGTGTTTAAGTCTGTTGTCCATCCAAGAATGAGGCTTGGGGTGGTGATCGACCATATTAATGGCTTGAATTGCATGGGGGTTGTTTGGCATTCCCTAAGCTATGTGGTGTTGGTTGTGGAGCCTGATTATCTTCCTGATTCAGAGGTCCTTGCTTCCAGCCGTGTTTATACCCCATGAAGTATTTACACCCCAGAAGTATGTACACTCTTCCACGCAGGGGAGTACAGAGGGGGGGTACCCCCTCTGCGAGATTCGAGGGGGCTATCCCCCCGGCTGGGGGGTCTGGGGGCAAGCGGGGGTTCGGGGGCGAAGCCCCCGAAGAAAAAATTGTCATGTAAAAGTATATTGTAATTTCATTGTAAATCTAGACCGTTCATTGTAAGGTCGCAGATCTAACGGTAGAGATTATGTTAGGGTTTTTTGCCCTAGAAGGAAGCCCTCTTTTATGAGGGAAATGTATTGTGGCTATGTATGGTGGTGAATATTGTATTATGAGTGAGGAGACTGTTAGAGAAAGAAGAGGAAGTTACAGCGGGTTTTGTTTTAGGTTGTATCCCTTCATTTGCTGGATAATAATAAAGGAAGGACCTGGCAATTTCTCTGGTGGACGTAGTCCACACTGGGTGAACCACGTAAATCTATGTCTCTCTTGTATTGTGTGTCTTCTATGTTTTGTTTCTGTATTTGTTTTATTTTATTGCTCCGCAGACCTGTTTTTCTAACAACTGGTATCAGAGCGTACGGAAACTCGCAGGAAAAGAGGGTTCCTAGTTCGAGTGGGAGCAATGTCGGAAGATGGAAATTTTAAGGTCGATAAATTTAACGGCCAAAACTACCAATTATGGAAGATGCAGATGGAAGACTATTTATATCAGAAGGATCTATTCCTACCATTGAGCAGAGTAGTAAAGAAGCTGGCAGCCATGAAGGATGAAGAATGGGAGATTCTTGACAGAAAGGCTCTAGGAACGATACGGCTGAGCCTGGCAGCGTCGGTGGCTTTCAATATTTCGAAAGAAAAGACAATGAAGGGTTTGATGGACATGTTGGCCAAATTGTATGAAAAACCCTCGGCGTCGAATAAGGTATTTCTAATGAAAAGATTATTTAATATGAAGATGTATGAAAGTGGGTCTGTTGCAGATCATTTAAATGAATTTAATATGGTTACTAATCAACTAAGTTCTGTAAAAGTGGACTTTGATGATGAGGTTAGGGCTCTTCTAATCTTGTGCTCATTGCCAGAAAGCTGTAATGGCTTGGTCATGGCTGTAAGTAACTCTGTCTCTGGTTCAAATACTTTAAAATTTGATG
>ML821674.1:31013-41769 GCA_009831015.1 Picea engelmannii
TTTAATAAAAGTTTAGTATTAATTATTTATAAATGAAAATATAAATATTTTATTTTATTTAAATTCAAAATTATAATATTTAAGGAAACATATACTTTTATATTTGTAATATATAAGTATACTCATATTAATTTAAAAAATTCTTTTGAAATATCCAGGTTTCATGCTTTCTGTTTGATTTGCTTTTTCATTCGAAGTTTCAAACTTGGCCCGATCAATGTTATATTTGTATACAACTTGAGTGGGCCTAATGGTTAAGAACATGTGTTTCTTCTTAAAAGGTCACGAGTTCAAATTCAGAGGAGGTAGGGTATGTATACCTCTGTAGACTGCAAGAACAATCCCAACTTCTCATCTTAGTTTTTATTCACCAAGCTTGCTTGTTTCACTTGAAAGAAAAGAATGAAACATTCATGGATTATATTTCTGTTAGTGAAAACATTGCTTGCATTGTTTTCCATGGAAACCAACAATTTTGCAGGCAGTTTGAAGGATGGTAATAGAAATAATGTATGAATCCAGTAGCAAAAATATGAATACGAATATTTCACTTTACTCCAATTCATACTTTTAGAGGACCATTCCCACATTTAAAGACTTTTCTGGCAAGGTTTTCCGTTGGAAAAAATGGTATTTGATGAACAACAAAAGTACATGGGCTCCTCTTATAGTACAAGGTCATTGTCTTCAAAGTTCCTTTGTCTTTATTTGTGATCAAATGTCCCTTTAATCTTATCCTGGTTCTTTCCCATTTGATTCAAAGCACTCCTCCTAGATTCATCCAATTTTACAAGTTGGTCAATCCTTCCCTGCAATGCCTCCTTATGAGTAATATATTGTTGCACAAACTGGAGGGCAGGGATCTCTAAGTTGATTGCCAATTTGGCTTTCAATCCATATACTAGTTCAAATTCCTCCATTCCTATGGAAGTTTTAGTAGTGATATGATCTTCCCATAATGTGTACTTGATCTTGATATCCTAGGCCTTCTTGTTTTCTCCTACAATCTTCTTAATAATATTCACCATATTCTTATTACTAGATTCTTCCAATCCATTTCCTTGGGGATAATAATTGAATGGGTGACAAAACAATCCCATACTTGAAGAAAAAAAATTCTAACGATAGAGAGTTGAAAGCCTTTGAGTTATCAATGGTAATCTTGGCAAGGGCACTGAACCTTGTTATTATTATATCTTTAAGAAAACTCATCACAAATTTCTTGGTTGCCTTTTCTGTTGGGATGGATTCTACCCACTTAGTGAAATAGTTTGTAGCAATCAATACCCAATTATATCCACTGTTGGGGTTGTTCTTAAACTCACCAATGAAATCTAAACCCTATTTTTGGAAAGGCACCTCAATAAAGACCAACTTCAAAGGAAAGGCAAGCAATCATTGTTTTCCTGAAAAGAATTGACAAGGCTGACAAGACTTGACATATCGATCAACATCAGAAAACAACATAGTCCAATAATCCCAGCTCTCAAGATCTCGTGGGTGGTGGCGCGTGCATAAAAATGACTGCCACAGTGCCCATAATGGAGTTCCTTGATCAATATATCAGCTTCATCCTTGTTCACATACCTAAGGATAAATCCATCAACATTCTTTTGTCCCAGACCATCTTGATTCAAACAATACTTCATGGATTTCAATCTCAGGGCTCTTCTCTTATGATCAACCAAGTGGTCGGGGCATGAGAGGTTCTTCAATTAGTAGATTATGCCATAATACCATTCGTCGTTTTCTAACTCTATTACAATTACATTGAATTGGTCTCTTTCTCCCATTTTAATGGCTTCCTCATTACTCTCAATTGACATCTTGGCCATAGCTTGTACTTTAATGAACTTAGTGGGATTAATCTCTAGGCCATACTCTTGAATCTTTGACATCCACTTTCCTCTAGTTCCAAGGTAATCTTGTTGAGAGAGGGCATCCTTGACGATGGTGTATGGCACACATGCTATGATATTATTATAACCAACATATCTGCTAAAGTTCTTCATGGACTTGACAAGAGCATGAGATTATTTCTCAGTGATTGAATACTTTAGTTCAACATCTCTAAGGGTATTTATCATGAAGGAAATAAGTTGCTAATAAGCATCCTTATTCTTTTGTCATAACACTTCAGTAATAGTGGCTTGGGAAGCAAATGAGAAAATTATGGAGTCTCTAAAATAATCAAGGATGACGAGGACAAATGCCATAGTGATTGCTTCATTAATATCTTCAAAGGATCTTATGATGTCATCATCCCATTTGAATGAAGCATCTTTCTTTAGTAAGGCATTCACTGATTTGACCTTTTCAACAAATTTCAGGACAAATCTTCTTATAAAGTTGATCTTACGAAATAATGATTGCAAGGACTTCTTGTTAGTTGGGGAATGAATTTTCTTAATGGATTCGAATCTTTGTGGATCGATTGAGATACCTTCTTCAAAAACCAAATGGCCTAATAAATTCCCTTTGTCAATACCAAATATTGACTTCTTGGGATTTAGAGAAATATCGTACTTCCTACATTGCTCAAAAATATTCCTAAGGTATGAAACATGTGCATTTCTTTCCTTAGAAACAACCGTTAAGTCATTGGTATATCTCTATGATTTTCCCTACTAGGTATCTAAAGGAAAAATCCATTGCTCATTGGAAGGTGGATCCAACATTCTTGAGACCAAAGGGCATTCTTAAATACATGAAGTTTCATCGAGGGGTGGTGAAGGAAGTCTTAAGTCGATCCTCCTCATGTACCGAGACTTGGTTGTACCCCAAAAATACATCCAACATTGGCATCATCCTAGCACCAATGACTCTTTGTAACAAATGTTTCATGTTGGGGAGGGGGTAATCGTCCTTAGGTGATAGTTGGTTGAGGTTTCTAAAGTCCATACATAGACAAATGTCTGCACTTTTCTTTTGGACAACAACCAAGTTGGACATCCAAAAAGAATATTTAATGGGGGCGATGATCCCTGCATTAACCATTTTTTGGAGTTCTTTTTGGATTAGGGGGGGCAACTTGGGGTTAATATACCTTAGCTTCTGTCTAAATGGTTTGGCCCCTTCTTTGAGCGGGATGGCATGCTGGATAACATCACCCTTATAAGCCTTTATATCATCATATATCCAAGAAAAAATGTATTTATACTCTCGAATAAGGCTTATTATACTTTCCCTTTTAGCATGGGTGGTTCCCTTTCTTATCTTTACCATCCTAGGGTCATTTTTTGAGTCGAGGTTGTACTCAAAGGCTTCATCATATTGGTCAACAACTGGATTTCCTTTTTACATATCGTGTCTATCAAACATTCTTTATAAAAGAACAACTCCCTTTGGGAGAGTGTCATTAGGCAAGTCTTCGATTTTTAAGTTCATGTATTCAACCAAGAAATTAACTAGAGTGTCCAAGAATTCCTTGTTGCTTTGCAAGAAGCGAAGGATTTGAGCATAATAATTGAAGACTTTCCAATGTTCAAAGTTATCAAGGAAATATGGCCAAAAGACAACTTCCATCTTGCATATGTCATGAAGCATTTCTTCACAGGTTATAAGGTAGCTGCAAAGATAGCTAAAGCGTCCGCAATACAGATCTTCTCTCTTTGGATTAATTCCATTCCTCATATCAAGATTTGTGGCGTGGAGAATTATAGGACAATCACTTTCTTCTTGAGGGTCAAGAGGGTCCCCAACGCTAAGCCCTTGTGAAGGTACATGGATCTCATGTTTATATTGAAGGTCTAAGGATTCCTCATTTCTTGGTTCCTGTGAAGGCACAAGGTTGGTAATGTTTTCATCATGATCACTATCCTCTTTGGGAATGATATGGCTACTATTTCATAAAATTCATCCCTTTTCTTAGATTCTTTACTCATGAGACCTAGAAGTTCTGACTTGGCTCTCCTAGAAGCTTTGGCCTTCTCAAGTTCACATTGCTTTCTAGAAATGGAAAAGGTTTCTTGGGAGGTAGTGCCAACACAATTGATATTGTTAAGGTCTTCTTTGTAAAGGTTGTATTCATTTTCAAGAACATCAATCTTAGAGATAAGTAGTTCTTGGTCTTGCTTAATTTCCCTGAGTTGAGTAGTTTGGTAACTCATCTTTTCAGATTGATTGTCTAGTTTGAAAGTAGCTAAGTCGACTTCTATTTGGGAGGTGAGCTCTTGTCCTTCAAGGAGGCATTTGGGAGAATTTTCCTTTAATAAGAAACCAATTTTCCCTTGGAGGAAGTAAATATATCACATTGAGACGAACACAGTTCGCTCACACAATAATTATCCAAAATATTTGGAATATAACAAAGTAATCCATATAGGATTGTAAATAATATATGAATAGATAAGATAAGATTACAATTGAGAATGAGAGCTCGTTTATATACCCACGCAGGGGTTCCCTTAACCAATAGTCATGTCCTTTGAGACATGACTGTTAGGACCCTATAGTGTACCTTTTTGCTCATACTTTTTGCTATCATTACATCCTTTTCTCACTCATATTTAAGCCTACATTATCACCTTAACCTATTTCTCCAAAGGTATATAACGTTTCCTCTGTTTGCTATATGTTTAATTTGTTTTACATGTAATTTTACATTACTCTCATACTTAGCCATTAATCAGAAATATATAGTTGTTGAAACAGTTTGAACTGCAGTTAATATACTGTTGTTGCTTGAAGACCACGTTGCTGAAATAGTCAACAGTACGCAAATCCCGTTGTTGAAACAGTCCGTGATTTGCGATGCTTAAACAACATTTCACATACAACAGTAACAAGAAGGAGCTGTTACACTGACCTCAACAGTCGTACCTTAAGCCAACACCATTACAACCATCGCTGCTGCTTGAGACCACATTGCTAAAACAGTCAAACAGGACGCAAATCCCGTTGCTAAAACAATCCGTGATTTGCGATGCTGAAACAATATTTTACAAATAGTAGTAACAAGAAAAGATAAATAAAGAAGTTGTTACACCATCCGCAACAACTATACCTCAAGCCAGCACCATTCCAACTACTGTAACAACATTTTGCTACGGGAGATCAGAATATCCTATTCCAGCCTAGAAGATTAGATCAGACTAAGAATAGGATTTGTATGTACACATGTAATTTTATGCTTAATTGTATTAAGAGGATTCTCCTCTTTTAGTGGAGAAATCAACATTAGAGGGGGATTACGAAAGGCTTAGCTAGAAGCGAATCACAGATAAGGAGCGTGTTCACTTTGGATCTTGTAACTTGTCATATTTGACAGATGAATAAAAGATCATTATGAGCATTACTTCTTAATCCCTTTTCTTTCTGGGGAATCTTGTGAGAAGGAAAGGGCCCACCTTCTTCACAAGATTCACCCATTAGTTTATGTAGTGTGTTAGTATTGTTTTTATCTATACCTTGTTAAAACTCTGTTTCCACTGATTGTTACATCGTTTTCATACAATTAATTCCTAGGTAATTGATAATCATTTTTTATTGGTAATTTTGTTTGCAGAATGAGTTTATGAAAGTGTGATAGTCAGAGACAGGTGTTGAAGATTCCTACTTTGGGGAATAGGGTCATGTTCTCTATTACAGAATAGTTAGCCTTCAGTACTTGTTAATCATTTTGATTGGTAATTCTGTTTGCAGAATGATTTTATGAAAGTGTGATAGTTAGAGACAGGTGCTGAAGATTCCTGCTTTGGGAAATAGGGTCATGTTCTCTGTTACAGAATAGTTAGTCTTCTTTGCAGTGTGATGAAAGGTTCATTTTTTCCTAGGTTGTTATTTCTTAATGTAATCCAGGATTCTTCTGATAATTATTTCCTTTTGAATCCTAAAACTCTGCAATAGATAGATTGCTTTCACTATAATTCAAGGTAGAACTTCAATCTGTTCAAGGCAAGGTGTGATTAGTGTGACTTTTTGGATTTCTTTTGAGATTGAGCATATACAGTGTGTGATTGCCTTTGAAATAAACAGACTTTCCTGGATTGACAATTTATGTGACACTTGATTGTTTTAATTAATAAACAATTATAGTGACCAACAATGACCTTTCATTATTAATAATTATTATTTATTAATTAATTATTATGTTATGAATATCTATTTTATATGTATATTTATGTTCATAACATTTCCTTCCCCTTAAAAATGCTTTGTCCTCAAAGCATAATCACTGGATGGCTTCCCTTTGAACTTTCGTTCTGGCACACGATGTCTTCTCAAATCTTCTGTGCTTGTAGTTGCGACTCTCGATGAAACAAGATGATAAAACCTTCGAATTCCCGAACTAATGTGTTGCATATTTTGGGGAGTGATCCATCCCAAATCTACTTTCATTGGAATTGTTTGATGATTGATTGTTCCAAGTTGTTAATTTTGTCTTCGTTCTTTTTCAATGTGGTATTTTATTTGTTGGTAAGAAGAACATTGTTTATTTTCCTCTTCTCCTAGTCGTTGGTCATAATGACTCTTGTGATTTGGATGATGATAAGGCATCCTAATCTCTTATGAATTTTCCTTGGAATCATATTCTTTTGATGTTTGTAGTGATCTGTCCACGTAAGCATTCTTTTGAATTTGAACATCAATTAACTTTGTATTGGTTCCTTTTTCTACTGTCGAAATTTGAATGTCGGATAATTTCTCTATTGGATCAGTCATTGTTTCCTTGTCGATTAATGATGTTTTGCGATCCAGCTCTTCTTGTAAAGACTTCTTATCGTGCTTGAGATTTTTAACCTGAGTTAATAAATATTGATTATGTCATCCTAATCGTAAAAGTTCTTCTTTATCTTCTGACTTATCATCTTTATTTTTTGATTCTAGATTCTCCTTTCTTTTATCCTTTAAACTTTTAATTTGTTCTAGTAACTTCTAATTAAGGTTCCTTAGGCATGAACTTTCTTCCTCTTTTTTGGTTAAATTCTCTTTGAGACCTTGATTCTCTTGTTCCAACTTTTGAACACTACTTCTTCTCCTTAGACTTCATGATTTTTGCAAGTAGTTTTTTATTATGATTTCTTAGGTGGGAAATCTCTTCGTTTTTTTCAATGATGATCTTGTCACATTCTTTCTGTCGATCTCGCAATGTTTGTATTGACTTATGGTTATCTTGAAGGATCATCTCTGATATTTCCTTCAAGTCTTCCGATGATGGAGCTTTTGAAATCGACTTCATTGTAACGTCCTGTAACGTGATTTTCTTCTTTTTATAAGAAAATGTCAAAAACTTTCTCCTTGTGTTGAAAACAAAAGTACCCAATATATCTACCCAAGTTGACCTTAGAATTATATCAACACTGTCTTGATACATTGATACCACATTGAATTGACCTATGAATTTGTACTCATCAATAGATAGTTGTAGGTTCTTAATTTCATATTTCTCATCGGAAAGACACGTGTCATTTTCAATTATATTTGGTTCTAAAATCATTAATTGGTTTGTCGGGTCAACGTTAATGTGATTTTTTTTGCGATCAAGCAAATAACGATGTTGATATTTTTTCCTTGAATAATCCTATTAACTTTTAATAAGGGATCCTCATATTTTTTATAAATATGAGGGAATCTTCCTCCTTCTATTTTTGAATTGTCCCTTTTATAACTTAAATTATTTTTTTCAATCACCCTTTTAATAACTCTTGATATACTTTACTTCTTCACTCTATTCTTTTCTTTATATATATATATATATATATATATATATATATATATATATATATATATATATTTCTTAAAACTCACCTCTTATAACTTCTTAATAATTCCTTTTTTTTTTCTCCTTGAATGATATTTTTTTGTTTTTATATGACTGGTACAAAGTTTTTATTTCTATTCTCCTTGATATAAAAAGATAATTCCAATACCCTTAATATTTGAAACTTAATATATAACTCACTTTTATAATATAATATTTTCACTTTGTAATTTTATTTTTTTTTCAATTTCTTTTCTTTAAAATTATTTTAATAATATAATAATATACTCACTTTTCACCTTTTCCTTTTTTAATTTTTTTTCTTAAAAGTTATCTTAATAATATGATAATATACTCATTTCACTTTTTCTTTTTATAACTTGAAACTTTATATTTTGTTGGATTGCTCTTAATAAATTCTTCCTTATCCTTTTATTAAATAATCCTTATAACTTTTCAAAAAGTTGACCCTTGATTTATGGATACGGATGGATGGTAGTGTAATTTAATATGATTTTTTTCTTTCTATTTTTATGTATGGCCCATTAAATAATCCTTATAACTTTTTAATGTAACTTTTCAAAAAGTTGTGACCCTTGATTTATGGATACATATGGATGGTAGTGGTGTGATTTAATATGATTTATTTTCTTTTAATTTTTATGTATGGCCCAACTCAAGAAGGCTATATCATACGGATGTAAGGAAGGTACCGTAGAGCTGCAATTAATTAAATGCACAGAATCTTTATGGCATATCACAATCGATGGTTGTACGGTCAACTTGAAGAAAATGGTACGGTTTGCACAGCATTGCTAAATGACAGTGATAAATGTTAAGTGAAATCGAGAGTATGCTAGCAGTTGTATGGAAACTACAGAAAAGGGCAGTTGTACGGATCAATGGCAGATTGCAATCAAAATCGATGACTGTAATTTCTGTATAGATTGCAAAAAAAATGACTATTGGAATCAACAATTGTACTGTATGGATAGATTGGTACAACTGATTCAATTTTTTTTTATTGCTAGTACGGATATACACTGTACGGACGATATAATCTGCAACTTAAAACTGTACGGACTGATTGTAATTTCCTTGCCTATTTTTTTAGAAATCTGATACAGTTCTGTAATTTGCTGAGCAGATTGATCAATTGATTAATGACCCATCTGAATTGTATGGAAGTAACAGTACGACCAATATGTACGGTCGACTTGTATAACAACGATTTGTACGACCAATAAAATTGTGTATGTACGGTAGTGGTAGAGTATGGTTGAAATTCAATTGAACTTTGTACATACATATATTCTCTTTAATAAAAAAAATGTACAGGTTGCAGCAGAGAAAACCAGTGTACGACAACTTATGTGCGGAGGTCGAATGGCTGCAATTTTTTTCATATATATATATATATATATATATATATATATATATATATATATATATTCATGATTTCTTTATTTTTTGTTTCTTATCGAAAATGCAGCAGAATTATTAACTTTAAATGGCCAAGGGCAAAGTCTTGGTCAACACCCTGAAACAGAGAAAAAATCTGCTAACTAGATGTGGCTAAAAGCCAACGATTTTGTTGCCAAGGCAACGAAATTGACCAAAAATTGTATGGCCAAGGGCCGATTTGTGGTCAAAGACCATATATGTGGTTAAAAGCCTGATTTGATCAAAGATCAAGAACAATTAGAGAAAATTTGAATGAAGTGTGGTTGGACAAAAACCGGTTCAGACAAGTTCTAATAAAGGCACTGGCCAAAAGCTAGGATCAGAAAAAATGAAGCTCTGATACCAAATGAGACGAACAAAGTTCGCTCACATAAAAATTATCCAAAATACTTGGAATATAACAAAGTAATCCATATAGGACTGTAAATAATATATGAATAGATAAGATAAGATAAGATTACAATTGAGAATGAGAGCTCGTTTATATACCCACGCATGGGTTCCCTTAACCAATAGTCATGTCCTTTGAGACACGACCTTTCACTATTAATAATTATTATTTATTAATTAATTATTATGTTATGAATATCTATTTTATATGTATATTTATGTTCATAACACACATTTGAAGAGCTTCTTCTTGGGACTTAGAATTATCAAGAAAGTCTCCTATTAAAGCATAAAATTTTGCATTGAATTTATAAACACGCTCTTGCTCCCCTTTTGTGATGTGATAAAATTGAGAAAAAAGAAAGGTTCCATCCTTCTCAATTGCCCACTTCTTTAAGAAAACATTCTCAAGAGTTTCCCATGTCTTTATGTTTTTGCTAGGAAGGCTATCATACTGAAACTTAGCATCCTTTACTAGTGAATCAAAGAAGAGTATCATTATTACATCCTAATGTTCATAATGCGCAATGTGCAAGCCCAAATCTCTATAAAAATTGTTCAAATGCTCTTTGGTTGAAACATCATTTCTACCAGAGAACTTAGGAAGCCAAGTAGTAGTATAGTCAGGAAGATCATGGGGAAAACCTCGGATTCCAAACATGTCTAAAGATATAAATATATTAGCATTATATGGTCAAGGAGCAATTTGAGATATGGCTTGATTGCTAGAATATATATTTCTATAGGTTCTCATAGGTGGAGTCGTATATGGTCTCTTTAGGGGAAGATCATCAAAGGTAAAGAATGAGATTCTTCCCTTAGTGGAGTCACTAGGTAAGCTTGAGGAATAAAGGCTTTGGAGTAATCTTACCAAAGGAATGTCATAGGAAGAATGAATTAATTCTCCCTGACAATGGCGCCAAAATGTTATCACAAGATTTGTACTTGTGGAAACCCCTCCACAAGATGTCAATCTTGTGTAACAACTATAAGTACTTGTCATTGTTACCTAGGCTATTACTTCCCTCATTTTAGTGAAGGAAAGAGGTCCAACACAAGGAAGGCTTCCCTAGTGACCTCAAGTGATGCTATAGCAAGTTAAGGAAAGTCTATAACCCCCCTGTCTTAGTCACTCAATGGGTTAGGCTAGGTCAAGGAAAGATGAAGGGTAAAATTGGTTGTGCTAGGTGATTGGTTAAC